>WBZZ01005647.1:115000-127500 GCA_019918135.1 Paulinella micropora
GAAAGCCATTGCTTGGAAGCACCAGCTCGACAGCAATCAGCCCTTTTTTAAACCGGAAGACTTTGCCAGACTGTTTGGAGACGATCCCGATACTAGGTGTATTATTGTCCCTGCCATAAAAAATATGGTTCTTCGGGATTTCTCCGGCGGGGAGCCTAGCAACGAAAGCCCAGACATTTCGACAGTTGTGAATGGTGTCAAAGCAAGGGGAATTCGTGACTGCTGCTCAATTAGGTCCTCTTTCATAGACGCAAAGGGAGACAGGAAGTGGGAACCAGGGATAGTGATCGCACGGGAAACTCCTCACCACGAGAGAGGTCCGCCCCCCCCCCCCCCCCTCATTCTTTCTTTTTTTCTCTCTTCCTCTCTCTGTCTCTCTCCCTCCCCTCCCCCTACCCCATGTGTGTGTGGCCCAGGGTGGCTCTGGGTTTTGCGCACACCTGAAAACTTCCGCGACCTCTGTAAGGGCTGCTCGCATTATTTGGAAAGGCCAGTTCGAAAGCAAGATGCTCCTGAGCATTCCGGGTTGCAGAGCAACTTCGAGCGTCCGCAACAGGGAGGGACGTCCTTCCAAACGCGCCCGTGACAAGGCCCGAGCGCAAAGGAGGTACGAAAAGGCTATGGACCCGCAAGGCGCAGGGCGCACGGACTGGCAAGAAAGTGCCCAGTCAGGCGGACGGCGACCAGCAAGGCAGTACACCATCGAGCAACTGTTGGAGCGGGAGGGTCTTCAGGCAAAGACGCTGGCCAGCAAAATGACCCGGCCCGTTCTGGTGAAATTTTGCCGAGAGTACGGATTGCAAAGTGAGGGCCAGACGAAGTGACAGATGGCTGCAGCTATTATCGCGCATCATCAGCTTCAGGCCTGCAGTGATTGCGGTGGTGCAGGCGTCGGAGCCAGCGGTGGTGCAGGCATCGGAGCCAGCGGTGGTGACGTGGATGGCGGTGGAGAATTCAAACGGGTACTAAGGGCGGTACTAAGGGCGTAGGTTTTTGGTTGTTGAAGTTTTTGTTTGTTGTTTCCCTGTTTTAGCGCAAGCGCAACCAGTCTGGGGCCAGTCGAGAGCGGCGCGGCGGCCCAAGAGACAGCGCATGGTTGAAGAGGTAGATGCAACAATGATGCGTGAGTCTGAGCCACTTCAGGCTGCGGCACCCCCCCGACGCCAACAGAAGCAAGTATCGTATGCAGAATTAGATGGATCTTCAGACAGCGAGACGAGCATCCAATCGTCATTGTACGTTCCAGAGGAAGGGAGTGACCAGGAGGACCAGTGAGCAACAGCCATGGGTCCTGTGAGATTCCAGGGTATACCTAGCTGTGTAGGTAGGCTTCTTGTGGACATTCACGCGTCCGCTGAGCACCTCGTGAACGTCTCTGAAATGCAACCCCTGCATAAGATCTGTCTGGATTTACTCATGTCTTTTGCTGGGATTACGGGCAACAATTTTTGAAGTGCCCGATGCTGCGTATGTGACCCAGGCTAGGACAAGGCTTCGATTATTTTATTTTTTCTTCATTTTATTTGTGTTTCATTGTTATTTGCTGCGTGTATTATGAGTCTAGTATGGACGGGGGCGGTCGGTGAGGGGCTGTACGCTCCATGGACATACCGAAGCAGGTATTAAAAAGATGAATTTTTTGGTGCCACGACAGTCGCTATTTTGAAGTCATTTGGGTCCTGTATGAGAATAGGGAGCATTTGTAGCAGCTATTAATCACAGCAAAACTCCAAAATACAGTAATACGCTTAAAAAAGAAACACTTCAGAGGATTTAGGGGGAAAAAAAATTTTACGTGGACTTGGAGTTTTCACTATCGCTCCTAAATGATTTTTTTCCAAAAAAAGTTGAAGTCAAGTGTAAGATTTATTTTATTTGTGTTTCATTGTTATTTTCTGCGTGTGTTATGAGTCTAGTATGGACGGGGGCGGTCGGTGAGGGGCTGTATGCTCCATGGACATACCGAAGCAGGTATTAAAAAGATGAATTTTTTTGGTGCCACGACAGTCGCTTTTTTGAAGTCGTTTGGGTCCTGTGTGAGAATAAGGAGCATCTGCAGCAGCTAATAATGCAAGAAAATGTCAAAAATATAGGAATACGCAAAAAAATAACATTTCCGTGGAATTTGGGGAAAAAAAATTTTACGTGGACTTGGGTTTTTCACTTTTGCTCCAACATGGTTTTTTTTTCGAAAAAATTAAAGTCAAGTGCCGGAATTATTTTTAAAAAAAATATTTATTAATAACAATGATGGCAACATCATTACAGCTCCACGACTCACCGGGAACAAGCCGGAACAGGAAGGTGCCACTATTTTAGCGTCTCATAGTCTCATTGTGTTTATAGCTTGCGAACTTCTCAAGAAAGACAAGACTTGCTTGACCTTTCTTACCCCAAAGAAGTTCAAGACGTAAGACCTTGGTTGACCCTCTTTCACAGCAATATCAGCAATATTGTTGATCAAGAGTCAGTTATGAAAGTCCCATATCCAGAACTCGTAAAGATAGAAATGGTCATGAAAAAGATAGAACACCTGACCGAGTTCGACAGTTTTCGCAACAAGGTTACCAGCCTCCTTCCGGAGGAACGACCGGCTTGGGAATCCTTTGTAAAAGTAATTGAACAGGTTGCTCAAACAGAGGAATCCAAAAACAAAATGAAGAAACTTTACTCGTCAGGGGGGCGGTTTCCGTTCCCTTTCGTCTAAAACTTCATCTGGTGTGGGAACTAAGAACGACCCCATAACAGTCAACCTTATGGGAAACCAAGCTGGTAAGGTATCCCAAGGTGGCAACAACTGTCATGGGGATCATCAAATCAAATTTTCATTGTCCCCTGTAATCTTGCCGAGTGCCCTCGAGACGGACATGTCCCGGTGAATTGCCCCATAAGGAAGAAGGCAGCAAGAATAGTCAACTTAGCAAAAGGGTAGGAGAGCTGAGTCTGACTAGGACAGATAAGAATAAGGAGGGCAGTAAAGGGAAGAGAAAGATGAGGCGACAGAAGAAAGAGGTAGGGAAGGAGAAAAGGAAGTTGAAATTATCTGATTTCATCAAGAAGAAAACAGCAAAGACAAAGACGATTAGTCTGAACGCAGGAGGTTCTGACTCCTCTTCTTCTGGTAGTTCTGAAGAAGAAGAGGAGTCCGAAGCTCATGATTCAGACGAAGAGTTTAGTACTCATGATGAGGATGGAGGTGAGGAGGGAGTAGGGGAAATAGGGTACATCAATCACATGTTCAGTATAAATATGATGAAGAGAGAGGAAACGGACGAAGAAGAACCAAATCCCTCACTCGACAACACCCCACCAACTCCCTCTTTTGAACAACAACCATCGGCACCCCACACATCAGAATTGAAGGACAAGAAGGAAAAGAGCAACACGCACGCACAAGATATGTCTGCTCCCCCTCGTGTCCCTCGATCTACTCCTTTTATTCCTCTCCTGAAAGACAACCGCTTCGTCAATTCTCTTGACATGGTGGGCGACCCCACACCTCTTGGGGTAATATACCCTATGGGGGAGGGATGGGGGCTTCGTCGTGTCAAGGGAGGATACAGGAAGGTCCTAATGAAGTCCCGGAATTCTATTTATTTTTAATGAAGTTGCTCAATCTGTGGGCACACCCCATCAGGGGAAGTGCGACCATTGTTTCAAATTCGAAACAATGTGAAGGGTTTACCTCAAACAATGCACGTTGTTCATGGAAACTAGGGGCCGCCCGGGGCAAAACCAAATCAGGTGGCGAATGTGCCCAGAGGATGGAAAAACGGGGTTGTGATTTTTGTTCCCACCATATCAGCTGTGAGCGAAATAGGGAAGATTTATTAGCAGTAGTCAGGGCACAGCTGAATGCGGGGGGTACACCATGGCACTCCGGGTTAATGGTGGCCCCTATGGACTGGATTACACGTCAGTGGATTAGGACAGATGAAATATCCCCCCTGTTCAGTCTGATTCTCTCACGTCATCTTCCTCACACACATCACCACCTAGACATGTCTCTTCTCATAGCTCTAGCGCTTCATCATCTTCTTTCACAAGACATAATCTTCCTACTTCAACTGTACAACGTTCTGACTCAAATATTGAAACGAGTAAGAACGTTGAGGCTGCAGTAGGGGGAAACAACCAAAGAAGAGAAAGAGGTGAGGGGGAGGCGATGACAGACGAAGACGATGACGAAACCATCTCTTATGCTACTCCTCAAAAGTCTTCCTCTTCTTCCCCTGCATCATCTGTACAACGCTCAAACTCTAAGCGTTGAGGATGAGGCAGGGGGAGAAGTGGGGGAGAACAAAAGAGCACGCCAATTGTCTGTTCGTCGTATCACACATTCCCCTTCACCACGCCTTGCACCTAGCGAGTTGTACGAAGGGAGGGAGAGAGAGTTAGAGAGACCTTCACCACGCCTTGCACCTAGTGAGTTGTATGAGGGGAGGGAGAGAGAGTTAGAGAGAGAAAGGATTAGGACAGACCCCACGATTGCATGGAGATGGGATGAGGGGAAGATGGTGATAACAGGGGGAAACGGAGAGATACCATCTATTGGAGAGATACATAGACTGTTCGGTGCGTTAGCAGAGGGTGCTAGAGAGATAGAGGTGAGGGATTCTCTTATTACCGAAAGAGACGGGGAAGTTAACGAATTCTATCTTGAATTTTACGTGGATATTGAAAGTTTCGTTATTTCTATGCATAAATGGAACAACCCTTTTGCGAGGGGGCTCGTCGCGGCATTTCCTCATCTCAGAACTCGATTACTAGAATACCGGGAATACTGGCAAAGGATAGGGATAGAGGGGGAGAACGTACGAGATATCCCTCCATCAAGACCTATAGCTAGCACAATGTCCAACTCCACCTCAAACACCTGACACCCATCTGAGAAAGATTGCGCCATAATGATGCATGAGAGCGAGGGAGATGAGGAAGAGACACCAGAAAAGACTATGGCGGGGATGGTGTGGGTAGACGATAGTGGGGCTAGTGAGTCCCAATCATCCCATAAGGATGTATTCGTGAGGTTAAAGCATAACCCTCAAAAGTTCAAAATTGCGAAAGGGAGTATTAAGACGGAGTACAAAGGGAAAGTCTTAATGCAGCTTTCTGGAGCAAACGGAGAACCGGTTCAGGTGTATGATTCACACACGACATACAACCCTCATTTGAGTTACGGTTTAGTCGCCACTTCGGTTTGGTTGAAACAAGGACTGGCGGTAGTCCATCAAAACAACCAAGTGCTTGTGCTCAAGTCCCCAATCCATATCGACGAGGAACAGATTGTAGCTAGGGGCAGATCTTTGCCCAACAACCTGTTCGTCTTTGATCCCCCGGGAATGCCCCCTCTAGACCCAAATCAACGATACGAACCAGTCCCTCTCGAAAAGCAGAATGTGAAGGTAGAGAAAGTGGGATCATCGTCCTCTACCGTCACATTCTGACTTCCCCCTCGCCGTCCTACACAACCAACAACCCTTCCCATGTACAATGATGTAATACTATGTTGCAATGATGTCCCATGTTTATGTGAGGGGTGTCGCGACAGTAAATCATATGTCCCGTTGTCTTGCGAAACAAATACGGAGAAGGGTGAGAATTGTTCACAGAGTTTGGCTTCTTGCTTGGCCATGCCAAATGATGTATGTTCGCACACCTCACGAACTCAAGAACACGATGTTGGTTGCCGAATGTCAAAAGCATTCAATCCTGTTGTCCGACCCACACATACTGAGCATATGCACGCCACCGTCTTCCACCGAATGTGTAAACATAGAGGGGTGAAGGCTATGGAAAGAATGGCTCATTATATGGGGTTGAAGATAGTAGGGGTAGGATGGCGAGAAAGGATTATGAAGTGCGAGTATTGTTTAAGGAATAAGATAAAGAAAGCATCTCATTTCCAAAAAAACCATCACATTGTTGAACGTCATTCCGGGGTTCATATTTCAATGGACACACAAGGATGGTGGGTTACGATATCATGGGATGGTAAGCGACACAAATTCACGGTCAAATGTCTCGCTTCAAATTTCGAGCTCGACTATTATTTACGTCATAAGAATGAATTTTTTCCGTGTTTTATTAAGGCCGTTGCTTTCTTCGAAAGATATACAAACCGGAAAGTCATATTTATTACCTGTGACCAAGAATATGGTCGATATGATACCTTTCAGGAGTGGGTTAATGTTAATCAGCCTATCTTAATTGAGGCTCCAACCGCGGAGAAACAGGCAGTCTCAAAGATAGAGAGATCCCACCAAACCAACGGTGGTCCTGCGAGGGCGATGCTCAGCGATGCTGAGCTCCCTCCAAAGTTTTGGACTGAGATGGAAAGAAACGCCACTTATATTAACAACCTCCTCCCGATAGCCAAAGGACCCTTTAAGGGTAAGTCCCCTTTCGAAGTCATTCACCGCCGGAAACCATACCTACATCACCTTCGACCCACGGGGTGTGCTGCAGTGATGAAGGTTAAGGCTCAGCGGGGGAAAGGCGAGAGAGGAAAGTTATCTTTTTAGGTTACGAACGTAATACCTGGTATTATCGTGTTTATGATCCCGTCGCGCGCATAATACACGGTAATGTCCAGGATGTTATGTTCAATGTATGGAGACTGGGCAAGCGAGAGGCCTCTAAAGACCTCGAAGGAACAGCAGAGGAGGGTATGTTTTCGGTCGGATGGAAATCGACCACACCCTCTGCTGTTCTGTCCCCAGTTAGCACACCACCAAAAGAGAATGTTAGCTTCGACGTACCAGTAGCTACACATAGTACATCTACCCCACCTGCCGTAGTTGCTGCTAGCAATAGTGAAAGTACAGAGAATGCCCCCATTACGTCCATGACACCTCGGAAAGGACCTGAAAGTGATAACGATTCGGTGGTCGTTGCAAGCGATAGTGACGAAAACGATGTCCAAAGTCAAGATTTCCGTAATCTCCCTGATCTTATTCCCCCTACTCCGTCTTCACAAGATATAGGGAGCATGAATCAGGGGGAGAAAGGTGTCAGGGTAGTGGGAAAGAGGGGGAGAAAACCCAAACTTAAAGTCATTTTGTCTGGGAGATTCGTCCAGATCCCGGCACAGGCTTTCGGGGAAGAGTGGGCTAAATCCACATATGGAGGTAAGTGAGATTCTGCTTTGCGGAAGGGAGTTACTCTTGCCCCGACTGCCCCGGTTGTCAGGAGAAATAAACGGTTCCCAGCCCACCACGTTAAGTTTGATGATGGCGTTACAGAGAAAATAATAGATTCTGAGATTTTTAAGTATGAGATTTCAGGGGGAGCAGCCCCCCCCCCTTCTCTTGTACCGCAGGCTATTATCGAACCGGCACGCCACGACCCCAATGTAACCAGTGAATTCGGCCATGCCGAGGGGGAGAGAGTTAGGATAGCTGCGGAAAAGGACAAACATCCCCCGGGATGGAGGTCTCAATGAGCAAGGAAACATTTCTCAGGAGAACGTATTCCACGGGAGAACTAGAAATAAACATATCTCTGTCTGTGCGAAAGAAGAGAGAATCAATTATTGCCTGGTCACCGAGCAAATTCCGGAATTTCCCGTCGTGCAGAAGCCGAAAGATAGGAGACAGCATGAGGAGCTCAAAGCTTTGGAATGGAGGGAAGAGAGCGAGGAGAGAAAGTCAGGCACTCCCATTATTCCTCTAAAATGGATAGACACTGTTAAGCAACAAGGAACGAGCGACGAATATCATAAAGCTAGAATCACCCTAAGGGGGGATCTCCTGAAAGCGGGATTGCAATATGATCCCAAACGCACATACTCACCTACCGCTCACCATCGTACTATCCTTCTTATCATTGCCTTGCTGCCTGCTTTGGAATAGACTTGTGGTTAATTCTTCACCACCGCATACTTACATGCCAAAATGCCTTATGACATCTATGTAAACCCCCCCCCCCCCCCCGAGTTTTGAGAGAGAAGGTTTTGTTTGGCTCCTTCGGAAGGCCCTTTATGGTCATCCTGAGGCAGGAAGATTATGGTATGATTTGATGTTAAAGGAGTTAGTCAGAAAGCAAGCTTTTATTACTTTCTCCCTTGACCGGGCTTCTTTTATCAAACATGCCAAGGACCCCATAAGTACGCAGCTTCTCTCTTTTCATGTAGATGATGGTCTGCACGCTGCTGATGAATCCAAACACATAAGTCTTGCAGAGAGCATGAAGAAGCATGGTTTCAGGTGTAAAAACTTATGGAAGGCCACGGAATTCAAGAACATCCAGATTGTCCAATCTGAGAAAGGGATTTTACTGCATCAACGAAAATATGAACTTCTCATTTTAAACGAGTTAGATTATATGAAGGAGGTGCCTGCTAAAACCCCTTTCACCTCAGAAAACCCTGCCCCCCTGAAAGTTGGTCACCGTCTGCTCAAATACGACCTTAGATGTTTGATTTGCATGCTTATCTTCCTTGCTGTTCACACCCGACCTCCCCTGACCTGTCCTTTGAGTATAGCTGCAACAACAAGTCACATCCCCTGAAATATCTTATGCCATGGTTCACCGTATGTTTTTGTGGTTGCTGACCCCGAGAGCCCTATATTTCAAACGGGGTGATAGGAGGCTAGTCAAGATGTTGACGGAAGGGTTCTTTGTCCCAAAACCCCCAATTCATGGAGACCGGCCGAAGGACCATCGGCCGCAGAAAAGGCACCTGAGCTTTACTCATGTGAAGCCACAGAAGTCAATGCTTTCAATGTCCCTGTTATCGCCAATGTCGAAAAACTTATAGACGAACACCCCCTCGTGGGATACGTCGACTCAGACTTTGCCGGAGAAAAGGTTACAAAGAAGTCCCGTTCTGGGTACATCTTTCTCTTCAACGGGGCACCGGTGGCATGGTTCTCTAAACTTCAAACTGTAATAGCTCAATCTACCCTTGAGTCGGAGACCGTATCCGCTAACGAAGCAGTAATGGAGTTGCTTGCTTTAAGACAGTCTCTCCGTGACATCGGTTTGCCCATAAGAGGTTTCACCCCCTTGTTCGAGGACAATGAGGGTATCATTCTCTCAGAAAGGGGGTTAGGGGAGTCCAGAACCAAACATATCGATGTCAGGCCACCTGCTCGAAAAGTTGGTTAAGGAGGGAGTTGTCAAGTTGTTCCGGGTTATCACGGAGGAAAACATAGCGGATTTATTTACCAAAATAAATTTCACGTACGAGAAATTCAATTACCTGGCTGACCAAATCTCGGTGAAGTTGGTGAAAGAATTTCTCGCAAAGCGCTATGATAATTTATAATTATATTTTCACAAGCGGATTGTATTAATTCTCGTATATTATATTTCTCGCATACTGTATATCGAGGGGAGTGATATAGGTGATTTGAGCGGGTGGACCCATGTTACCAGAGCTGTTGCAAGTGCTGCCGACCCTCAACCTCGATTAGTTTGAGGCGCGGTAGCAGATGCGGGTCAGAGACCCGGGAAAGCATGGAGGATGCCTGGGCTTTCACCTTTCTCTCCCCCCCCCCCCCCCCCCGTTAAGTTGTAATAACCATTCAGTTGCATAATTTTAGAAAGTTGAGGGGGAGGATGAGAAGCGCCGCAGCGAAGGTTGATTCGGGCCCCGAAAACTTGCTAAGTATGTGTGTGTTCCCGTGCTGGCGTAAGTCGGGAACACGCACTACCTTATAGATTGTATTGCTTAAATACTATAAACATTTTTATAACCACACTATATACATAAAAATCGATAAGAGGCAAACTTGGGGGTGGAGTGGTAGACGAAGGGCGATTGATCAGACTATATGTCTTGATAGGCACCGGGCATCTACCCGACCCCCAGACCCGCTGATAATTACAGATATTTGTATTTGTGATATATATTATATTACTTTTCTTTTGTTACTTCAAGTTATATACCCCCTTACGGGAAGCGCTTGCAACTTGATTTTAGTTTTCATATTATAATCATATGTGAATATATATTATATATACACATATATATTTTGCATATATTTATCACATCTTTATGTTATTATTTCTTTTGAAGTTACTACCATATCTTTCTATTCTTATATGATCCATATATATGTAATTTTCACATATTTATCTTACTTATTTGCGTGATAGGGAGAGTAGGGAGTTAATCTTCTTCTCGTTGGGTAGGCCCAAATATACCACTGACAGGTCCGGTGCATTGTACGTACTCTAGTAGATACGTACTCGCTGTAAATAGGAGGGTAGCCAACCCCAACATTACTTCTCGGAAAGAGTGAGGGTAAGAGAATATGTTTTGAGTTTGTGTTTTCTAACGTTTCACAAAATAGTAATAGGAGAAGTAACTTAATTAGAAACGGCAGTAACTTAATATTAATTTACTTTGTTCCAGGGGGAGTGTTGGAACTAATAATTAATTAATAGTTATGGACCGGCCGTATCGGAGTAACGGTGTCGTTAGATCCATTACTTATGATCCGGCCAGTCAAGTTACGTGGCGTGTCTATTAGCGCCTTTTCTCATTAAAGTTGTTGTTGTATGTTGAGCATGTAGTTGCTATCATAGATTGCTTTATTAATAACAGTAGTCTAACAAAACTGAATAAGCAGTTAGACAGTCCTTTCACTTTCAGAATCGAAATACTTATTTAATAACAGATGTTTACCGGACCACGAGTGACCGTGCTCATCCCTTTGCAAAGATTAATTTATTGTCAGTGACAAGGGCTGGGTAATGGAAAAGGTAAGGACTAGATATAGGGCAAGATGTACGGTCTGCAGTGCATTTGAGCTGTGCTCAAGATGAAGAATTCTGAGGAAAATTATCTATGGTGGACTATTGAAGTTGGTTTATTTTGTGTGGTAGAGAATGTAACTAGGATAAATTGGAAAGGAACTTCAAATCAGCACGGCAAGTGAGAAAAATTATGATTTGATGATGGTCGGATGAACGGTAAAAAAGGAAATTGCTGGAGCAAAACAGGAATTTTTCCAGAGCAACATATGTAAATTCATGGCCCACTAACTAATGTTTATTAGTGTAGGCTTTGCAATTCTAGTTATCAAAATTTACTAGATTAAAGTTCAAGTCACCAGCATTCAGAATCTTCAATCAGTTTGAAAAAATGTTAAGTAGTTTTTATAAAAGACTCGAATGAAGTTTCAAGTGGTACAACTTTTCACCATATTGCATGAAAATTTTCCCGAATTTTTGGAAAAGTGTCCGGATGGCACAACGCTATCGAAATTGTTTTTTCAATTCAAGCCAAGTGTCAAAAAAGCACAAGAAGAGAGTAGGAAGCGAAAGCTATTTTTTATCTTACACTCACTTTCTTTCTATAATCTAACTATGCAGCCTTGTTTATCATGTCTCATTTGATAATGTTCTAAGAAATTTTCGAGTAATTTTTCTCTTTGACTGCACATCATTCGGGAGCCTGCAGGGTATGGGAGAAGACTACAAATTAAAGATATTAATATAGATTACAGTATAGGTGAATATATGATAAGGGCAAATATATAGAAAGTAGGAAAATAGACTCTACATTGAGGTGAAGGTTCATATATGGACAGCCAGCTCCAGTTTCGTAGTCACCATGAGTCCACGTTTCCGTATATCTTTTTGACGACTGGCGGAAATTGTTCTCGGCGGTTGCTGTTTAAATTTCCTCGTCAGTTTTGCAAGTGACTGCAGGTGAGAGGGGGATGCAGTTGCCGGCTCGGTTATTACTGTAATCATATAGTACTTAGACTGACAACTTGAAGGTTCTCGTTGGGAAGTCAACGAAGAGAGAGGCAGGTTTCAAAGGAGGAGCACGCCTCAAACTACAACACACTCAGCTACAAGAACCGGTTGAGAAGGAAGCCCGGAAAAGATTTTGAAACAAAGTAAATATGAAGATAAAATTATTATATATCAAGTGGTTTTAGCACTCAACAAGTAGCTGGTAGGATGGCGTCTCATGTGGCTGCGTCCGAGGTCGGATCGCAGCGTAGTCCCGTGTACCAAGTAATTAGGATAATATCATGGTGAAGAAGACAGAAAGAATACGAAGGGCAAGTGCCAAAAGAAACGTGTGCGACGAGCCCAGTTCTGCTCAGAACCGATACGGACCTGGTCGAGGATATGTACTAAGTAAGTAGGATGCCGTTAGCAACGGTAAAAATTTCTGTGGATTACTTGAGCACGGCTTTGCTCGGAACAAAAAAGACAAATGGAGACCACCTCAACACGACAGTAATGGCGTGTGTCTCATGAGATAATGGTCTTGAGTTGTCAAGTACAATCAGCGATGCTGACTTGAAGCACACCGTGCGTTCTCGACCCATCCTTGAACCCAGGACCTGCGTCCATTGGCTGATTCCAATGCAATCCATGAGAGTGTTCATACAAGGCAGTGACAAACAAAAGACTGCGAGATTTTCCTGAGAAGAGCGAAGCGGTTCAAGTGATTGCTCCTTGTACTTAAGAACTAAACACATCCTGCCTTCCTGCCTTCCTTCCTTCCTTTCTGCCTTCCTTCCTTCCTT
>WBZZ01005647.1:145000-150000 GCA_019918135.1 Paulinella micropora
TGTGGACAGGAAAGGCTTGAACCGGTGTATTGGGTTTGGAGTTGCCAATCGTTTGCAGTGTCAAGCAGGGATGGTCGATGAAATGACTGTCTCTTAGGCTTCTGCTCGCCCTCTTTCACAAACATAGACTTTGATTCATTTTGGTCTATAGGGGAGCGTTTGTTATGGCTCTCGATGTGTTTTTGAAGGGGAGCTTCAATAGTGCAGAGCACAGAGTCATGACGCCAGGTATAGCGGCCTTGTTTGAGGGCAACATGGCAACCGGAGAGGATGTGGCATAGATGTGCTTGACCAGAACAGAGGGCACACTTGTTGTTGGGAATGATTCCCCACAGACGTCTAAGGTCGGGGGTAATAACCGAGTTTGTGCTTGCGTTGATGACCCAAGAGATTAAACGGGGATTACGGGTTCCGATGAGGCGAGCCCAGGAGAGGTCGAAGGGGCATGCGTCTTCAAAACGAAGGAAGCACCCTTGCATGGCTTTGTCCATGTCATGCACTGTGGTTGTCTCAAGTATTGTCTCAGCAGCTAATTCTAAAACCCTGTCGTTGCGGTCTGTGATGGAATGTTCTTTTGGGTAGCGACCATGGCCAAGTCCGAGATGATCGGATTGGCCTCGATGTTTGAATTCAAAATCAACTTGTGCCTCAAGCTTTTCGAGCACAGGCTCTGGTTTCCAGATACTTCGAAACGTTTCGTGTTTCGTCAGGTTCATCGCATAGATGGACGAGAGGTGTTTATCTGGACAGTGCTTCAGCATGTGAGCACGGTTGATTTGAACTCGCTGGTAAAAAGAGACGATGGATTGGAGCTGTAGACCGAATTTCGAGCGTGGGCGGTAAAGGCAAGAGACCAGAGCTCTTTTGTAGATATTGGCCCATTTTTTGAGGACGCGGGTCGCAATTTTCTCAAGGGTTTTGGCGAAAGATAAGCAGAGGTCATAAATGAGAAATGGCCAGGCAAGTGACTGGACAGCGTAGTGCTGGTATAGCCAAAATTTCATAAAGCCATTGATCGAGCAGCTATCGATGGCTTGCATAGAAAGAATGAACTTCTTTTGGATTGCTGCACGTTGTTCGTTTTCGCTGAGGTCATGGTAGACAATCCATCCGAGGTCTTTGAAAGGCTTGTCAGCGATGAAGTCAATCGGTTTGCCAGTAATAGTAAGGGCGGGGTCGAAGGGTGGGAACGAGATCGGCAATAATCGTTTGAAGATAGATAGATAGATAGATAGATAGATAGATGGATAGATACCTGAAGAAACTTGAGTCTGAACTTGAGAGCGACAGCAGACAAGCGGGTTTCATCGGCTAGACACAAGAACTTTACACACACACACACATACATACATACACACCATGTAAAACACACACACATCAAACACACAAAGACACCATATTCTAATACGACAGCAGACAAGCGGGTTTAATCAGCTAGGCACAAGAACTTTACACACACACACACATACATACATACACACTATGTAAAAACACACACATCAACACACAAAGACACCATTCTAATAATAATAATAATAATAATAATAATAATAATAGTAATAATAATAGTAATAATAGTAGTAATAATATTAATAATAATAATAATAATAATAATAATAATAATAATAATAATAATAATAATAATAATATAATACGACAGCAGACAAGCGGGTGTGAGCGGCCAGACACAAGAACTGCACACACACACACACACACACACACACACAGACACACACACACACACACAATGTAAAACACACACATCAACACACGCTAATAAAATCAACAATTTCTGTCAGTCACTGTGGAGTATACTTATTAAAACTTAACGTAATCTTGTTGCCTCACTACTGCCTTTTTGTCCCCTTCTTGCCTCACTACTGCCTTTTTGTCCCTCACTGCTGCCTTTTTGCCCTCACTATTGCCTTTTTGCCCCTCACTACTGCCTTTTTGTCCCCACTACTGCCTTTTTGACACTCACTACTGCCTTTTTGTCCCTCACTGCTGCCTTTTTGACCCTCACTACTGCCTTTTTGTCCCTCACTGCTGCCTTTTTGCCACTCACTACTGCTGTTTCCCTCACTGCTGCCTTTTTGCCCCTCACTACTGCCTTTCCCCCTCACTACTGCCTTTTTGTCCCTCACTACTGCCTTTTCGTCCCTCACTACTGCCCTTTGTCACTCACTATGCTTTTTTATCACTCACTACTGCCTTTTTGTCACTCACTACTGCCTTTTTGCACTCACTACTGCCTTTTTGCCCCTCACTGCTGCCTTTTGGTCCCTCACTACTGCCTTTTTGTCCCTCACTACTGCATTTTTGTCACTGCTGCCTTTTTGTCCCGCACTATTGCCTTTTGTCCCGCACTATTGCCTTTTTGTCCCTCACTACTGCCTTTTTGTCCCTCACTACTGCCTTTCCCCCCTCACTACTGCTTTGTTGTCTGCCTCTATTAATTTTAAATGAGTATAGACCTGCAGGCGCTCTTGCTGAGTGAGTGCGAAGGCAGCGGCGCTGGACAAAGATACATACATACATACATACATACATACATGCATACATACATACACACCTGAGCCCGTCAGCCAGCTTGCGTTGTCTTTCACATCGCTGGTTGACCAACGCCACTAACAACCACATCAAGCAAGGCATGCTTAGAGTCATTCTACGCCACCCAGAATTCCGGCCTTCCGGTGCCACTTTCTGTTTTTTTTTTTTTTTTTTTTTTTTTTTTTTTTTTTTTTTTTTTTTTTTTTTTTTTTTTTTTTTGGGCTTCCTGAAAGGCCTGGCCTGTGGTGCCGCTTTTCCCACCCAGACTCCGCATGGCCTTACATGCCACATGCTAAGTGGTGTAGAACAGGCCTTACATGCCACATGCATAAGGAATAGTGAAATTTTTTTCGGCCAGAACAAATTATCGCGTAATAACGGTACATTTGTTATTCAAAGTTGTGAAGAATTTCGGCCAGCCGGTAATTATGGTACATTTGTTGTCCACAAATAAAATTTAGCCCAAAATTCCCCGTATTTACGGTTGGCCGAAAGGTGAGGTGGCCGAAAATTTTCACCCGACTTTACATACATGTCCTCTGCCGGACCACACGGGGAGATGAGGCTGCGATGTCTACCTAACTACCTACCTACCCAGCGAGCTAGCTAGCTACCTAGTTACGTACCTACCTACCTATCTGCCATTCCTAAACTGCCTACCTACCTAATGCCTCGTCCTCCGCCGCGCCGAACGGGGCGATGAGGCTGCGAAGGTTGGAGAGGGCCAGCCTTCTCTTGTGTGCCTCCCATCTGGACACGCCTGGGGATAGATGGGGGGGGGGGGGGGTGTGTACATGTGAATACGTATGTATCTATCTATCTATTTATGTATGTGTTAGTTGCATGTGTACGTGTCTGTCTTCACGTATGGCCTGTAGATGTATCAACCTTCGGGTGCGGGTGGGGTGGGCGGGGTGGGGGCTGACTCATCCTCAGTCAGGGTCGACGATTCGGCCATGGCCAGCGCCGCAGCCTCTTCCAGGGTCGGCATCTGGGCGTTGGGTTTCAGGCACTGCACGCACATGCAACTTGGCTCGGCTTGGCTTGGCTTGGCTTTGCTTGGTTTGGTTTGGCTTGGCTTGGTTTGGCTTGAGGTTTGGCTTGGTTTGGCTTGGTTTGGCTTGGTTTGGCTTGGCTTGGCTTGGCTTGCTTTGGCTTGGCTTGGCTTGGCTTGGCTTGGCTTGGTTTGGTTTGGCTTGGCTTGGTTTGGCTTGAGGTTTGGCTTGGTTTGGCTTGGTTTGGCTTGGTTTGGCTTGGCTTGGCTTGGCTTGGCTTGCTTTGGCTTGGCTTGGCTTGGTTTGGCTTGGCTTGGCTTGGCTTGGCTTGGCTTGGTTTGGTTTGGCTTGGCTTGGCTTGGCTTGGCTTGGCTTGGTTTGGCTTGGTTTGGCTTGGCTTGGCTTGGGCTTGGCTTGGGCTTGGCACGCGGCATTCAAGCCAAACAGCTATCCAGTGCTTATATGAAATTTCCTTGCTAATACTTGAGATAGGAGAATGCTCGGCAGATCATGTGAAAGCCCTTGTTTTCAAATTTGCAAAGATAGTCAGTTCCAGAAAATGATTCTAGCATCGGCCAGTCACCAGAAAAAAAAAAAAAAAAAAAAAAAAAAAAGCTGAGCTCAAACGTTCCGACAATCACACCTAAATACATGCATCGAATGGAAAACATAGGATCGGACTCTGGCAACTCTCTTTTATCGGTCACATCCACAACACGGGGTCAGGTTACCGATAAAACTACATATGCGGCGCGCCAAGCTTGACGTGTTTTGCGGGCTCGCCGGCCCGGCCCGGCTCGCCCGCAAAACACGTCAAATTTGTGGCTAGCCGCATAATATACCATCCTCCGGCTCGATCCACGCCTGGCTAACTAAAGGGGGGGGGGGGGGAA
Organism: Paulinella micropora; assembly: GCA_019918135.1. Classification (NCBI taxonomy): domain Eukaryota; phylum Cercozoa; class Imbricatea; order Euglyphida; family Paulinellidae; genus Paulinella; species Paulinella micropora. The sequence goes on from WBZZ01005647.1 coordinate 149,439, forward strand.
GGAAAGAAAGAAAGAAAAAAGAAGAAAGAAAGAAAGAAAGAAAGAAAAGAAGAAAGAAAGAAAGAAAGACTAAGACTAAGACTAAGAGCAGACCAATATAGATAGATAGATATATAGATAGACAGATAGATAGATAGATAGATAGATAGATAGATAGATACCATGGCGCAATTTTCACTTCCGCCGGGGTTACTGAAGGATAGATAGATAGATAGATAGATAGATACCATGGCGCAATTATCACTTCCGCCGGGGTTAGTGAAGGATAGACAGACAGACAGATAGATAGATCCATGGCGCAATTATCACTTCCGCCGGGGTTAGTGAAGGATAGACAGACAGACAGATAGATAGATAGATAGATAGATAGATGGATAGATAGGTAGATAGATAGATAGATAGATAGATAGATACCATGGCGCAATTTTCACTTCCGCCGGGGTTACTGAAGGATAGATAGATAGATAGATAGATAGATAGATATAGATAGATAGATAGATACCATGGCGCAATTTTCACTTCCGCCGGGGTTACTGAAGGATAGATAGATAGATAGATAGAT
>WBZZ01005647.1:202500-205000 GCA_019918135.1 Paulinella micropora
TGGATATTTGAGGAGCCTGCCCGCTGCTTGTTCTTCAGCAGAAGCACACGGCTGCCAGGGGAAAGCACGGGCTCCCCGCCACCCAACGTCCACAACACGGCTAGCTGGCGGCCAAGCTCGGACTCCAGCCTATGTATGCATGTTTGTATCTTTGTATGTATATATGCGTAAATCCAAGTATGTGTGTATGTATGCAAGTCTTGTCTTGTCTTGCCTAGCCTTGTCTTGCCTAGCCTTGTCTTGTCTTGTCTTGTCTTGTCTTGTACTTGTCTTGTCTTACTTATCTCATGCGTTTTTATGTTGGTATGTATCCATGTAGACCTGGAACGCGGTCGTAGCTGGCCCTGGGCTAGCCAGCGCAGGCGACTGGGTAGCGCTTGAAGCTCCTGCTGCAGAAACGAAAGCACAGGGCCTTGCCAAGTTTTGGCCGCCAGCAGCGCCCGCAGCAGCCAGACCAACTCCGCTGCAAACAAACAGGCACAGATACATGGGTACATAGATTCACGTACATACATACATACGTACATACATACATACATACATACATACATACATACATACGTACATACGTACGTACGTACATACATACATACATACATACGTACATACATACATACATACATGCATACATGCATACATACATACATACATACATACATACATACATACATACATACATACATACATACACACACACATGCATACAGACCATCACTGACTCAGTCGAGACAGACTCATGAGGTAAATCAAGACAAGACAATACAAGACAGGACAAGACAAGGCAAGACAAGATAAGACAAGACAAGGCAAGGCAAGGCAAGGCAAGGCAAGACAAGGCTAGGCAACGACAACACGGCATGGCACGGCATGGCACGGCACGGCAAGGCACAGGAAGGCACAGGAAGGCACGGAAAGACGGCACGGCACGGCACGGCAAGGAAAGGCAAGGCAAGACAAGGCAAGGCAAGGCAAGACAAGACAAGACAAGACAAGACAAGACAAGACAAGACAAGACAAGGCAAGGCAAGACAAGGCAAGACAAGATAAGACAAGGCAAGGCAAGACTTGAGAAGACAAGGCAAGGCAGGACAAGACAAGACAAGGCAAGGCATGGCAAGACAAGACAAGACAAGGCAAGGTACGACAAGACAAGACAAGGCAAGACAAGACAAGGCAAGACAAGACAAGGCAAGGCAACGCAAGACAAGACAAGGCAAGGTAAGGCAAGGCAAGGCAAGGCAAGGCAAGACGAGACTGACCTGCTCTCGCCATGGACGTTTCCTGTGGTGCTTGCGAAGGCTGCTTCCTGTTTGGAGATCGCTGTGGCTGGTACCCTGTAGAGATTGCTCTGCCCGCTAACTCGCTAGGCGGCGGCGACGTGAAGAAGACTGAGCCAGATTGCTCAGGCGTCTGCGCGCAGATGGCTGAGCTGGTTAAAGGCTGGCTGGGCAGGTTAGGTCGAGGTCGCGCGCGAGCAAGACACGCATGTCCCACAAGATCCAGCAGCTAAAAAAATTTAGCAACAACAATCATTGAGGGTATCTATATATTCTATCTATCTATCTATCTATCTATCTATCTATCTATCTATCTATCTATCTATCTATCTATCTATCTATCTATCTATCTAAGTCACATGCCGAAATAGCGACGGGAAGCACAATCCTGTTCCCTCAGGGTGCCCTTTCTCGCTTGTTGAGCCCGGAATAAAACCCACAGTGCTCTGTCGGTTTATACTAGACTGTCGAACAGTCTCGAAACTCCATCTGCTTACTGGGCCCTCTGTAATGGAGGTGGGAGCTCGTTCTGCAAGGGGCGCTTATGGAACGAGCCCTGGCCCCGCCTGGTACTAGGGAGATTTTGGTATCGCCTGTATCAGTCCCTTCCGTGCAAACATCACGGCTTAGCTGGGCATCGGGTTAATATTTTACCCACAGACTTCCTTGGTTGACGAAATCAGAAGCTCCTTTTTTCTGACATTAGTCGATATCTCATCTATCTATCTATCTAACTCTCTCTCTCTCTCTCTCTCTCTCTCTCTCTCTCTCTCTCTCTCTCTATCTCTCTCTCTCTCTCGCTCTCTCTCTCTCTCTCTCTCTCTCTCTCTCCATTCTAGTCTCTTACCTGCGACACTAACTGTAGGCGCTCATTACCTCGCCACCCCACACCTACCAAAAACAACAAAATGAGCGTAAATCTTTATCTTTATCTTTATCTTTATCGTTATCTTTATCTTTACTTTATCTTTATCTTTATCTTTATCTAATATAAGATAGAAACGAAAAAATAACATGGATATAAAGAAGAAAAGACTACCAAAATGGTGGCGGTCAGCAAGACAACAACAAAATGAACGTAAAAGTAAAATATAAAACGAAAAAAATAGCGATGAATGTAAAGAAAAGACTGACCAAGCAAACGACTGTTCAGGGACAACCCTGCTGCAGAGGCATGATCTAAGAAAAAAGACAAGATAACAACTTTGAATAACAAATGTACC
>WBZZ01005647.1:282500-302684 GCA_019918135.1 Paulinella micropora
GGAAAGGAAAGGAAAGGGAAAGGAAAGGAAAAGGAAAGGGAAAGGAAAGGGAAAGGAAAGGGAAAGGAAAGGGAAAGGAAAGGGAAAGGAAAGGGAAAGGAAAGGAAAAGGAAAGGGGAAAAAGGAAAGGGAAAGGAAAGGGAAAGGGAAAGGGAAAGGAAAGGGAAAGGAAAGGAAAAGGAAAGGAAAAGGAAAGGGAAAGGAAAGGGAAAGGAAAGGGAAAGGAAAGGGAAAGGAAAGGGAAAGGAAAGGGAAAGGAAAGGGAAAGGAAAGGGAAAGGAAAGGGAAAGGAAAGGGAAAGGAAAGGGAAAGGAAAAGGACAGGAAAAGGACAGGAAAAGGACAGGAAAAGGAAAGGAAAAGGAAAGGAAAAGGAAAGGAAAAGGAAAGGAAAAGGAAAGGAAAAGGAAAGGAAAAGGAAAGGAAAAGGAAAGGAAAGGAAAGGAAAAGGAAAGGAAAAAGGAAAGGAAAAGGAAAGGAAAAAGAAAGGAAAAGGAAAGGAAAAGGAAAGGAAAAGGAAAGGAAAAGGAAAGGAAAAGGAAAGGAAAAAGGAAAGGAAAAGGAAAGGAAAAGGAAAGGAAAAGGAAAGGAAAAGGAAAGGAAAAAGGAAAGGAAAAGGAAAGGAAAAAGGAAAAGGAAAGGAAAAGGAAAGGAAAAAGGAAAGGAAAAGGAAGGAAAAGGAAAGGAAAAGGAAAGGAAAGGAAAAGAAAAAGAAAGGAAAAGGAAAGGAAAAGAAAGGAAAAAGGAAAGGAAAAGGAAAGGAAAAGGAAAGGAAAGGAAAGGAAAAGGAAAGGAAAAGGAAAGGAAAAGGAAAGGAAAAGGAAAGGAAAAAGGAAAGGAAAAGGAGAGGAAAAGGAGAGGAAAAGGAGAGGAAAAGGAAAGGAAAAGGAAAGGAAAAGGAAAGGAAAAGGAAAGGAAAAGGAAAGGAAAGGGAAAGGAAAAGGAAAGGAAAAGGAAAGGAAAAGGAAAGGAAAAGGAAAGGAAAAGGAAAGGAAAAGGAGAGGAAAAGGAGAGGAAAAGGAGAGGAAAAGGAAAGGAAAAGGAAAGGAAAAGGAAAGGAAAAGCAAAGGAAAAGGAAAGAAAAGGAAAGGCAAGGCAAGGCAAGGCAAGGCAAGGAAAGGAAAGGAAAGGAAAGGAAAGAAAAGGAAAGGAAAGGAAAGGAAAGAAAAGGAAAGGAAAGGAAAGAAAAGAAAAGAAAAGAAAAGAAAAGAACAGAAAAGAACAGAACAGAACAGAAAAGAAAAGAAAAGAAAAGAAAAGAAAGAAAGAAAGAAAGAAAGAAAGAAAGAAAGAAAGAAGATAGACAGATAGACAGATAGACAGATAGATAGATAGATAGATAGATAGATAGATAGATAGATAGATAGATAGTTAGATAGATAGATAGACCTGGCAAGGAAAGTTGGACGTATAGGCAGGCCCTGTGCCTTTAATCTCCCGAAGATGATCTTCACTTCCGAGGCTCGTTTCCACAGGTTAAGCAAATCAGCTGCGCCAGGGGCTGCCAGCGCGTCTTGGACCTGGTTGCTGGTTCCGCCATTGCCACCCGCGCCGCGTTGGCCGGCTGGGGTGGCGCCGATCGCGGCTTTCGGCGGCGCGGCGGCCAGCAGCATCGCTTGGCGCACCCTGCCAGTGTGGTGCAGCAGTGCAGCGAAGACAGCCTGCGTGGCTTGCGCGGCGATCCCGCGCAAACTCAGCTGCACGACGTGGCGATCCACGCGACTTTTCCTTAGCCGGTCGAGCAACGCCCCGGCCAGTAGCCGGCTGTGGGTCTCGGTATGGCTTGCAAGGGCGCCATGCTCGTTGGATGGCGGGGACAGGAGGGACAAGCGGGTAATAGGCTGGGGTGAGCGCGTGCCGCTGTGCTCGCTCGCGTCGTGAAAGATCAGGTCGAGTAAGAACTGTTGTTCGCTGTTCGGTGGGGTATTTGTCTGTAGAAAGGTCTGGCTGCTGGAGCAGGACTGGAAAAAGACAATAAGGTGTGTGTGTGTGTGAGAAAGGGGGGGGGGGGGGGGGGGGGGGGGGGGGGGGGGGGACGGATAGACACAAATGTGGGTAGAAAGATAGGTAGGAAGGTATATGAATCGATAAAATAGATGGATAGATAGATAGATAGATAGATAGATAGATAGATAGATAGATAGATAGATATAGATATAGATAAATTAGATAGACAGAATAGATTAGATGGACAGATAGATTAAATAGACAGATAGATTAGATAGATAGATAGATAGATAGATAGATAGATAGATAGATAGATAGAAAGATAGATAGATAGATAGATAGATAGATATATAGATAGATAGATAGATAGATAGATATATAGATAGATAGATATATAGATAGATAGATAGATAGATAGATGCATAGATAGATAGATAGAGATAGATAGATGGATAGATAGATAGATAGATAGAGATAAATAGATAGATAGATAGATAGATAGATAGATAGATAGATAGATAGATAGATAGATAGATAGATAGATAGACAGATGGATGGATTGATAGATAGATAGATTAGATTAGATTAGATAGATTAGATTAGACTAGACTAGACTAGACTAGACTAGACTAGTAGACTAGACTAGACTAGACTAGAACTAGACTAGACTAGACTAGACTAGACTAGACTAGACTAGACTAGACTAGACTAGACTAGACTAGACTAGACTAGACTAGACTTAGACTAGACTAGTACTAGACTAAGACTAGACTAGACTAGACTAGACTGACTAGACAGACTAGATTAGATTAGATTAGATTAGATAACATTAGATTAGGTTAGATTAGGTTAGATTAGATTAGATTAGATTAGATTAGATTAGATTAGATTAGATTAGATTAAATGAATATCGACTAATGTCAGAAAAAAGGAGCTTCTGATTTCGTCAACCAGGAAGTCTGTGGGTAAAGTATTAACCCGATGCCCAGCTAAGCCGTGATGTTTGCACGGAAGGGACTGATACAGGCAATACCAAAGCTTCCCTAGTACCAGGCGGGGCCAGGGCTCGTTCCATAAAGCGCCCCTTGCAGAACGAGCTCCCACCTCCATTACAGAGGGCCCAGTAAGCAGATGGAGTTTCGAGACTGTGACTCGACAGTCTAGTATAAACCGACAGAGCACTGTGGGTTTTATTCCGGGCTCAACAAGCGAGAAAGGGCACCCTGAGGGAACAGGATTGTGCTTCCCGTCGCTATTTCGGCATATGACTTATAGGCGTATGGCTAGGCACACATAAGGCACCCCCACCACGGGCCCAGCACACCCACACCATCCCCTAATTCTCTGTCTGTCGACAGATGGCACCCATTTCAAAAAATCAAGCCCAAGAGAGGGTCAGTGACACCTCAAGTGGCCTTGGTTCATTCCGTAGAGTAAGTGATAAGATCAACTGATGAAATATCGACTAATGCCAGAAAAAAGGAGCTTCTGATTTCGTCAACCAGGAAGTCTGTGGGTAAAGTATTAACCCGATGCCCAGCTAAGCCAGATAGATAAATAGATAGATAGATAGATAGATAGATAGATAGATAGATAGATAGATAGATAGATAGATAGATAGATAGATAGATAGATAGATAGATAAATAGATAGATAGATAGATAGATAGACAGATGGATGGATAGATAGAAAAGATTAGATTAGATTAGATTAGACTAGACTAGACTAGACTAGACTAGACTAGACTAGACTAGACTAGACTAGACTAGACTAGACTAGACTAGACTAGACTAGACTAGACTAGACCAGACTAGACTAGACTAGACTAGACTAGACTAGACTAGACTAGACTAGACTAGACTAGACAGACTAGACTAGACAGACTAGACATGACTAGACATGACTAGACTAGACTAGACTAGACTAGACTAGACTAGACTAGACTAGACTAGACTAGACTAGACTAGACTAGACTAGACTAGACTAGACTAGACTAGACTAGACTAGACTAGACTAGACTAGACTAGACTAGACTAGACTAGACTAGACTAGACTAGACTAGACTAGACTAGACTAGACTAGACTAGACTAGACTAGACTAGACTAGACTAGACTAGACTAGACTAGACTAGACTAGACTAGACTAGACTAGACTAGACTAGACTAGACTAGACTAGACTAGACTAGACTAGACTAGACTAGACTAGACTAGACTAGACTAGACTAGACTAGACTAGACTAGACTAGACTAGACTAGACTAGACTAGACTAGACTAGATTAGATAGACTAGATAGACTAGATAGATAGATAGATAGATAGATAGATAGATAGATAGATAGATAGATAGATAGATAGATAGATAGATAGATAGATAGATAGATAGATAGATAGATAGATAGATAGATAGATAGAGATAGATAGATAGATAGATAGATAGATAGATAGACTAGACTAGACTAGACTAGACTAGACTAGACTAGACTAGACTAGACTAGACTAGACTAGACTAGACTAGACTAGACTAGACTAGACTAGACTAGACTAGACTAGACTAGACTAGACTAGACTAGACTAGACTAGACTAGACTAGACTAGACTAGACTAGACTAGACTAGACTAGACTAGACTAGATAGACTAGACTAGACTAGACTAGACTAGACTAGACTAGACTAGACTAGACTAGACTAGACTAGACTAGACTAGACTAGACTAGACTAGACTGACTAGACTGACTAGACTGACTGACTAGACTAGACTAGACTGAACTGACTAGACTAGACTAGACTAGACTAGACTAGACTAGACTAGACTAGACTAGACTAGACTAGACTAGACTAGACTAGACTAGACTAGACTAGACTAGACTAGACTAGACTAGACTAGACTAGACTAGACTAGACTAGACTAGACTAGACTAGACTAGACTAGACTAGACTAGACTAGACTAGACTAGACTAGACTAGACTGACTAGACTAGACTAGACTAGACTAGACTAGACTAGACTAGACTAGACTAGACTAGGACTACTGACTGACTGACTGACTAGACTAGACTAGACTAGACTAGACTAGACTAGACTAGACTAGACTAGACTAGACTAGACTAGACTAGACTAGACTAGACTAGACTAGACTAGACTAGACTAGACTAGACTAGATAGATAGACTAGACTAGACTAGACTAGACTAGACTAGACTAGACTTAGACTAGACTAGACTAACTAGACTAGACTAGACTAGATAGACTAGACTAAATAGACTAGACTAGACTAGACTAGACAGATGAGATACTAGACTAGACTAGACTAGACTAGACTAGACTAGACTAGACTAGACTAGACTAGACTAGACTAGACTAGACTAGACTAGACTAGACTAGACTAGACTAGACTAGACTAGACTAGACTAGACTAGACTAGACTAGACTAGACTAGACTAGACTAGACTAGACTAGACTAGACTAGACTAGACTAGACTAGACTAGACTAGACTAGACTAGACTAGACTAGACTAGACTAGACTAGACTAGACTAGACTAGACTAGACTAGACTAGACTAGACTAGACTAGACTAGACTAGACTAGACTAGACTAGACTAGACTAGACTGACTAGACTGACTAGACTGACTGACTAGACTAGACTAGACTAGACTGACTAGACTAGACTAGACTAGACTAGACTAGACTAGACTAGACTAGACTAGACTAGACTAGACTAGACTAGACTAGACTAGACTAGACTAGACTAGACTAGACTAGACTAGACTAGACTAGACTAGACTAGACTAGACTAGACTAGACTAGACTAGACTAGACTAGACTAGACTAGACTAGACTGGACTGACTGACTGACTGACTAGACTGACTGACTAGACTAGACTAGACTAGACTAGACTAGACTAGACTAGACTAGACTAGACTAGACTAGACTAGACTAGACTAGACTAGACTAGACTAGACTAGACTAGACTAGACTAGACTAGACTAGACTAGACTAGACTAGACTAGACTAGACTAGACTAGACTAGACTAGACTAGACTAGACTAGACTAGACTAGACTAGACTAGACTAGACTAGACTAGACTAGACTAGACTAGACTAGACTAGACTAGACTAGACTAGACTAGACTAGACTAGACTAGACTAGACTAGACTAGACTAGACTAGACTAGACTAGACTAGACTAGACTAGACTAGACTAGACTAGACTAGACTAGACTAGACTAGACTAGACTAGACTAGACTAGACTAGACTAACTAGACTAGACTAGACTAGACTAGGACTAGACTAGACTAGACTAAGACTAGACTAGACTAGGACTAGACTAGACTAGAGGACTAGACTAGACTAGGACTAGAGACTAGACTAGAGAGACTAGACTAGACTAGGACTAGACTAGACTAAGACTAGACTAGACTAGACTAGACTAGACTAGACTAGACTAGACTAGACTAGACTAGACTAGACTAGACTAGACTAGACTAGACTAGACTAGACTAGACTAGACTAGACTAGACTAGACTAGACTAGACTAGACTAGACTAGACTAGACTAGACTAGACTAGACTAGACTAGACTAGACTAGACTAGACTAGACTAGACTAGACTAGACTAGACTAGACTAGACTAGACTAGACTAGACTAGACTAGACTAGACTAGACTAGACTAGACTAGACTAGACTAGACTAGACTAGACTAGACTAGACTAGACTAGACTAGACTAGACTAGACTAGACTAGACTAGACTAGACTAGACTAGACTAGACTAGACTAGACTAGACTAGACTAGACTAGACTAGACTAGACTAGACTAGACTAGACTAGACTAGACTAGACTAGACTAGACTAGACTAGACTAGACTAGACTAGACTAGACTAGACTAGACTAGACTAGACTAGACTAGACTAGACTAGACTAGACTAGACTAGACTAGACTAGACTAGACTAGACTAGACTAGACTAGACTAGACTAGACTAGACTAGACTAGACTAGACTAGACTAGACTAGACTAGACTAGACTAGACTAGACTAGACTAGACTAGACTAGACTAGACTAGACTAGACTAGACTAGACTAGACTAGACTAGACTAGACTAGACTAGACTAGACTAGACTAGACTAGACTAGACTAGACTAGACTAGACTAGACTAGACTAGACTAGACTAGACTAGACTAGACTAGACTAGACTAGACTAGACTAGACTAGACTAGACTAGACTAGACTAGACTAGACTAGACTAGACTAGACTAGACTAGACTAGACTAGACTAGACTAGACTAGACTAGACTAGACTAGACTAGACTAGACTAGACTAGACTAGACTAGACTAGACTAGACTAGACTAGACTAGACTAGACTAGACTAGACTAGACTAGACTAGACTAGACTAGACTAGACTAGACTAGACTAGACTAGACTAGACTAGACTAGACTAGACTAGACTAGACTAGACTAGACTAGACTAGACTAGACTAGACTAGACTAGACTAGACTAGACTAGACTAGACTAGACTAGACTAGACTAGACTAGACTAGACTAGACTAGACTAGACTAGACTAGACTAGACTAGACTAGACTAGACTAGACTAGACTAGACTAGACTAGACTAGACTAGACTAGACTAGACTAGACTAGACTAGACTAGACTAGACTAGACTAGACTAGACTAGACTAGACTAGACTAGACTAGACTAGACTAGACTAGACTAGACTAGACTAGACTAGACTAGACTAGACTAGACTAGACTAGACTAGACTAGACTAGACTAGACTAGACTAGACTAGACTAGACTAGACTAGACTAGACTAGACTAGACTAGACTAGACTAGACTAGACTAGACTAGACTAGACTAGACTAGACTAGACTAGACTAGACTAGACTAGACTAGACTAGACTAGACTAGACTAGACTAGACTAGACTAGACTAGACTAGACTAGACTAGACTAGACTAGACTAGACTAGACTAGACTAGACTAGACTAGACTAGACTAGACTAGACTAGACTAGACTAGACTAGACTAGACTAGACTAGACTAGACTAGACTAGACTAGACTAGACTAGACTAGACTAGACTAGACTAGACTAGACTAGACTAGACTAGACTAGACTAGACTAGACTAGACTAGACTAGACTAGACTAGACTAGACTAGACTAGACTAGACTAGACTAGACTAGACTAGACTAGACTAGACTAGACTAGACTAGACTAGACTAGACTAGACTAGACTAGACTAGACTAGACTAGACTAGACTAGACTAGACTAGACTAGACTAGACTAGACTAGACTAGACTAGACTAGACTAGACTAGACTAGACTAGACTAGACTAGACTAGACTAGACTAGACTAGACTAGACTAGACTAGACTAGACTAGACTAGACTAGACTAGACTAGACTAGACTAGACTAGACTAGACTAGACTAGACTAGACTAGACTAGACTAGACTAGACTAGACTAGACTAGACTAGACTAGACTAGACTAGACTAGACTAGACTAGACTAGACTAGACTAGACTAGACTAGACTAGACTAGACTAGACTAGACTAGACTAGACTAGACTAGACTAGACTAGACTAGACTAGACTAGACTAGACTAGACTAGACTAGACTAGACTAGACTAGACTAGACTAGACTAGACTAGACTAGACTAGACTAGACTAGACTAGACTAGACTAGACTAGACTAGACTAGACTAGACTAGACTAGACTAGACTAGACTAGACTAGACTAGACTAGACTAGACTAGACTAGACTAGACTAGACTAGACTAGACTAGACTAGACTAGACTAGACTAGACTAGACTAGACTAGACTAGACTAGACTAGACTAGACTAGACTAGACTAGACTAGACTAGACTAGACTAGACTAGACTAGACTAGACTAGACTAGACTAGACTAGACTAGACTAGACTAGACTAGACTAGACTAGACTAGACTAGACTAGACTAGACTAGACTAGACTAGACTAGACTAGACTAGACTAGACTAGACTAGACTAGACTAGACTAGACTAGACTAGACTAGACTAGACTAGACTAGACTAGACTAGACTAGACTAGACTAGACTAGACTAGACTAGACTAGACTAGACTAGACTAGACTAGACTAGACTAGACTAGACTAGACTAGACTAGACTAGACTAGACTAGACTAGACTAGACTAGACTAGACTAGACTAGACTAGACTAGACTAGACTAGACTAGACTAGACTAGACTAGACTAGACTAGACTAGACTAGACTAGACTAGACTAGACTAGACTAGACTAGACTAGACTAGACTAGACTAGACTAGACTAGACTAGACTAGACTAGACTAGACTAGACTAGACTAGACTAGACTAGACTAGACTAGACTAGACTAGACTAGACTAGACTAGACTAGACTAGACTAGACTAGACTAGACTAGACTAGACTAGACTAGACTAGACTAGACTAGACTAGACTAGACTAGACTAGACTAGACTAGACTAGACTAGACTAGACTAGACTAGACTAGACTAGACTAGACTAGACTAGACTAGACTAGACTAGACTAGACTAGACTAGACTAGACTAGACTAGACTAGACTAGACTAGACTAGACTAGACTAGACTAGACTAGACTAGACTAGACTAGACTAGACTAGACTAGACTAGACTAGACTAGACTAGACTAGACTAGACTAGACTAGACTAGACTAGACTAGACTAGACTAGACTAGACTAGACTAGACTAGACTAGACTAGACTAGACTAGACTAGACTAGACTAGACTAGACTAGACTAGACTAGACTAGACTAGACTAGACTAGACTAGACTAGACTAGACTAGACTAGACTAGACTAGACTAGACTAGACTAGACTAGACTAGACTAGACTAGACTAGACTAGACTAGACTAGACTAGACTAGACTAGACTAGACTAGACTAGACTAGACTAGACTAGACTAGACTAGACTAGACTAGACTAGACTAGACTAGACTAGACTAGACTAGACTAGACTAGACTAGACTAGACTAGACTAGACTAGACTAGACTAGACTAGACTAGACTAGACTAGACTAGACTAGACTAGACTAGACTAGACTAGACTAGACTAGACTAGACTAGACTAGACTAGACTAGACTAGACTAGACTAGACTAGACTAGACTAGACTAGACTAGACTAGACTAGACTAGACTAGACTAGACTAGACTAGACTAGACTAGACTAGACTAGACTAGACTAGACTAGACTAGACTAGACTAGACTAGAGACTAGACTAGACTAGACTAGACTAGACTAGACTAGACTAGACTAGACTAGACTAGACTAGACTAGACTAGACTAGACTAGACTAGACTAGACTAGACTAGACTAGACTAGACTAGACTAGACTAGACTAGACTAGACTAGACTAGACTAGACTAGACTAGACTAGACTAGACTAGACTAGACTAGACTAGACTAGACTAGACTAGACTAGACTAGACTAGACTAGACTAGACTAGACTAGACTAGACTAGACTAGACTAGACTAGACTAGACTAGACTAGACTAGACTAGACTAGACTAGACTAGACTAGACTAGACTAGACTAGACTAGACTAGACTAGACTAGACTAGACTAGACTAGACTAGACTAGACTAGACTAGACTAGACTAGACTAGACTAGACTAGACTAGACTAGACTAGACTAGACTAGACTAGACTAGACTAGACTAGACTAGACTAGACTAGACTAGACTAGACTAGACTAGACTAGACTAGACTAGACTAGACTAGACTAGACTAGACTAGACTAGACTAGACTAGACTAGACTAGACTAGACTAGACTAGACTAGACTAGACTAGACTAGACTAGACTAGACTAGACTAGACTAGACTAGACTAGACTAGACTAGACTAGACTAGACTAGACTAGACTAGACTAGACTAGACTAGACTAGACTAGACTAGACTAGACTAGACTAGACTAGACTAGACTAGACTAGACTAGACTAGACTAGACTAGACTAGACTAGACTAGACTAGACTAGACTAGACTAGACTAGACTAGACTAGACTAGACTAGACTAGACTAGACTAGACTAGACTAGACTAGACTAGACTAGACTAGACTAGACTAGACTAGACTAGACTAGACTAGACTAGACTAGACTAGACTAGACTAGACTAGACTAGACTAGACTAGACTAGACTAGACTAGACTAGACTAGACTAGACTAGACTAGACTAGACTAGACTAGACTAGACTAGACTAGACTAGACTAGACTAGACTAGACTAGACTAGACTAGACTAGACTAGACTAGACTAGACTAGACTAGACTAGACTAGACTAGACTAGACTAGACTAGACTAGACTAGACTAGACTAGACTAGACTAGACTAGACTAGACTAGACTAGACTAGACTAGACTAGACTAGACTAGACTAGACTAGACTAGACTAGACTAGACTAGACTAGACTAGACTAGACTAGACTAGACTAGACTAGACTAGACTAGACTAGACTAGACTAGACTAGACTAGACTAGACTAGACTAGACTAGACTAGACTAGACTAGACTAGACTAGACTAGACTAGACTAGACTAGACTAGACTAGACTAGACTAGACTAGACTAGACTAGACTAGACTAGACTAGACTAGACTAGACTAGACTAGACTAGACTAGACTAGACTAGACTAGACTAGACTAGACTAGACTAGACTAGACTAGACTAGACTAGACTAGACTAGACTAGACTAGACTAGACTAGACTAGACTAGACTAGACTAGACTAGACTAGACTAGACTAGACTAGACTAGACTAGACTAGACTAGACTAGACTAGACTAGACTAGACTAGACTAGACTAGACTAGACTAGACTAGACTAGACTAGACTAGACTAGACTAGACTAGACTAGACTAGACTAGACTAGACTAGACTAGACTAGACTAGACTAGACTAGACTAGACTAGACTAGACTAGACTAGACTAGACTAGACTAGACTAGACTAGACTAGACTAGACTAGACTAGACTAGACTAGACTAGACTAGACTAGACTAGACTAGACTAGACTAGACTAGACTAGACTAGACTAGACTAGACTAGACTAGACTAGACTAGACTAGACTAGACTAGACTAGACTAGACTAGACTAGACTAGACTAGACTAGACTAGACTAGACTAGACTAGACTAGACTAGACTAGACTAGACTAGACTAGACTAGACTAGACTAGACTAGACTAGACTAGACTAGACTAGACTAGACTAGACTAGACTAGACTAGACTAGACTAGACTAGACTAGACTAGACTAGACTAGACTAGACTAGACTAGACTAGACTAGACTAGACTAGACTAGACTAGACTAGACTAGACTAGACTAGACTAGACTAGACTAGACTAGACTAGACTAGACTAGACTAGACTAGACTAGACTAGACTAGACTAGACTAGACTAGACTAGACTAGACTAGACTAGACTAGACTAGACTAGACTAGACTAGACTAGACTAGACTAGACTAGACTAGACTAGACTAGACTAGACTAGACTAGACTAGACTAGACTAGACTAGACTAGACTAGACTAGACTAGACTAGACTAGACTAGACTAGACTAGACTAGACTAGACTAGACTAGACTAGACTAGACTAGACTAGACTAGACTAGACTAGACTAGACTAGACTAGACTAGACTAGACTAGACTAGACTAGACTAGACTAGACTAGACTAGACTAGACTAGACTAGACTAGACTAGACTAGACTAGACTAGACTAGACTAGACTAGACTAGACTAGACTAGACTAGACTAGACTAGACTAGACTAGACTAGACTAGACTAGACTAGACTAGACTAGACTAGACTAGACTAGACTAGACTAGACTAGACTAGACTAGACTAGACTAGACTAGACTAGACTAGACTAGACTAGACTAGACTAGACTAGACTAGACTAAACTAAACTAAACTAGCCTAGCCTAGCCTAGCCTAGCCTAGCTTAGCTTAGCTTAGCTTAGCTTAGCTTAGCTTAGCTTAGCTTAGCTAGCTAGCTAGCTAGCTAGCTAGCTAGCTAGCTAACTAACTAACTAACTAACTACTACTACTATCTACTATCTACTATCTATCTATCTATCTACTATCTACTATCTATCTATCTACTATACTATCTACTATCTACTATCTACTATCTACTATCTACTATCTACTATCTACTATCTACTATCTACTATCTACTATCTACTATCTACTATCTACTATCTACTATCTACTATCTACTATCTACTATCTACTATCTACTATCTACTATCTACTATCTACTATCTACTATCTACTATCTACTATCTACTATCTACTATCTACTATCTACTATCTACTATCTACTATCTACTATCTACTATCTACTATCTACTATCTACTATCTACTATCTACTATCTACTATCTACTATCTACTATCTACTATCTACTATCTACTATCTACTATCTACTATCTACTATCTACTATCTACTATCTACTATCTACTATCTACTATCTACTATCTACTATCTACTATCTACTATCTACTATCTACTATCTACTATCTACTATCTACTATCTACTATCTACTATCTACTATCTACTATCTACTATCTACTATCTACTATCTACTATCTACTATCTACTATCTACTATCTACTATCTACTATCTACTATCTACTATCTACTATCTACTATCTACTATCTACTATCTACTATCTACTATCTACTATCTACTATCTACTATCTACTATCTACTATCTACTATCTACTATCTACTATCTACTATCTACTATCTACTATCTACTATCTACTATCTACTATCTACTATCTACTATCTACTATCTACTATCTACTATCTACTATCTACTATCTACTATCTACTATCTACTATCTACTATCTACTATCTACTATCTACTATCTACTATCTACTATCTACTATCTACTATCTACTATCTACTATCTACTATCTACTATCTACTATCTACTATCTACTATCTACTATCTACTATCTACTATCTACTATCTACTATCTACTATCTACTATCTACTATCTACTATCTACTATCTACTATCTACTATCTACTATCTACTATCTACTATCTACTATCTACTATCTACTATCTACTATCTACTATCTACTATCTACTATCTACTATCTACTATCTACTATCTACTATCTACTATCTACTATCTACTATCTACTATCTACTATCTACTATCTACTATCTACTATCTACTATCTACTATCTACTATCTACTATCTACTATCTACTATCTACTATCTACTATCTACTATCTACTATCTACTATCTACTATCTACTATCTACTATCTACTATCTACTATCTACTATCTACTATCTACTATCTACTATCTACTATCTACTATCTACTATCTACTATCTACTATCTACTATCTACTATCTACTATCTACTATCTACTATCTACTATCTACTATCTACTATCTACTATCTACTATCTACTATCTACTATCTACTATCTACTATCTACTATCTACTATCTACTATCTACTATCTACTATCTACTATCTACTATCTACTATCTACTATCTACTATCTACTATCTACTATCTACTATCTACTATCTACTATCTACTATCTACTATCTACTATCTACTATCTACTATCTACTATCTACTATCTACTATCTACTATCTACTATCTACTATCTACTATCTACTATCTACTATCTACTATCTACTATCTACTATCTACTATCTACTATCTACTATCTACTATCTACTATCTACTATCTACTATCTACTATCTACTATCTACTATCTACTATCTACTATCTACTATCTACTATCTACTATCTACTATCTACTATCTACTATCTACTATCTACTATCTACTATCTACTATCTACTATCTACTATCTACTATCTACTATCTACTATCTACTATCTACTATCTACTATCTACTATCTACTATCTACTATCTACTATCTACTATCTACTATCTACTATCTACTATCTACTATCTACTATCTACTATCTACTATCTACTATCTACTATCTACTATCTACTATCTACTATCTACTATCTACTATCTACTATCTACTATCTACTATCTACTATCTACTATCTACTATCTACTATCTACTATCTACTATCTACTATCTACTATCTACTATCTACTATCTACTATCTACTATCTACTACTATCTACTATCTACTATCTACTATCTACTATCTACTATCTACTATCTACTATCTACTATCTACTATCTACTATCTACTATCTACTATCTACTATCTACTATCTACTATCTACTATCTACTATCTACTATCTACTATCTACTATCTACTATCTACTATCTACTATCTACTATCTACTATCTACTATCTACTATCTACTATCTACTATCTACTATCTACTATCTACTATCTACTATCTACTATCTACTATCTACTATCTACTATCTACTATCTACTATCTACTATCTACTATCTACTATCTACTATCTACTATCTACTATCTACTATCTACTATCTACTATCTACTATCTACTATCTACTATCTACTATCTACTACTACTCTCTACTATCTACTATCTACTATCTACTATCTACTATCTACTATCTACTATCTACTATCTACTATCTACTATCTACTATCTACTATCTACTATCTACTATCTACTATCTACTATCTACTATCTACTATCTACTATCTACTATCTACTATCTACTATCTACTATCTACTATCTACTATCTACTATCTACTATCTACTATCTACTATCTACTATCTACTATCTACTATCTACTATCTACTATCTACTATCTACTATCTACTATCTACTATCTACTATCTACTATCTACTATCTACTATCTACTATCTACTATCTACTATCTACTATCTACTATCTACTATCTACTATCTACTATCTACTATCTACTATCTACTATCTACTATCTACTATCTACTATCTACTATCTACTATCTACTATCTACTATCTACTATCTACTATCTACTATCTACTATCTACTATCTACTATCTACTATCTACTATCTACTATCTACTATCTACTATCTACTATCTACTATCTACTATCTACTATCTACTATCTACTATCTACTATCTACTATCTACTATCTACTATCTACTATCTACTATCTACTATCTACTATCTACTATCTACTATCTACTATCTACTATCTACTATCTACTATCTACTATCTACTATCTACTATCTACTATCTACTATCTACTATCTACTATCTACTATCTACTATCTACTATCTACTATCTACTATCTTACTATCTACTATCTACTATCTACTATCTACTATCTACTATCTACTATCTACTATCTACTATCTACTATTACTATCTACTATCTACTATCTACTATCTACTATCTACTATCTACTATCTACTATCTACTATCTACTATCTACTATCTACTATCTACTATCTACTATCTACTATCTACTATCTACTATCTACTATCTACTATCTACTATCTACTATCTACTATCTACTATCTACTATCTACTATCTACTATCTACTATCTACTATCTACTATCTACTATCTACTATCTACTATCTACTATCTACTATCTACTATCTACTATCTACTATCTACTATCTACTATCTACTATCTACTATCTACTATCTACTATCTACTATCTACTATCTACTATCTACTATCTACTATCTACTATCTACTATCTGCTACTATCTGCTACTATCTGCTACTATCTGCTACTATCTGCTACTATCTGCTACTATCTGCTACTATCTGCTACTATCTGCTACTATCTGCTACTATCTGCTACTATCTGCTACTATCTGCTACTATCTGCTACTATCTGCTACTATCTGCTACTATCTGCTACTATCTGCTACTATCTGCTACTATCTGCTACTATCTGCTACTATCTGCTACTATCTGCTACTATCTGCTACTATCTGCTACTATCTGCTACTATCTGCTACTATCTGCTACTATCTGCTACTATCTGCTACTATCTGCTACTATCTGCTACTATCTGCTACTATCTGCTACTATCTGCTACTATCTGCTACTATCTGCTACTATCTGCTACTATCTGCTACTATCTGCTACTATCTGCTACTATCTGCTACTATCTGCTACTATCTGCTACTATCTGCTACTATCTGCTACTATCTGCTACTATCTGCTACTATCTGCTACTATCTGCTACTATCTGCTGCTGCTGCTGCTGCTGCTGCTGCTGCTGCTGCTGCTGCTGCTGCTGCTGCTGCTGCTGCTGCTGCTGCTGCTGCTGCTGCTGCTGCTGCTGCTGCTGCTGCTGCTGCTGCTGCTGCTGCTGCTGCTGCTGCTGCTGCTGCTGCTGCTGCTGCTGCTGCTGCTGCTGCTGCTGCTGCTGCTGCTGCTGCTGCTGCTGCTGCTGCTGCTGCTGCTGCTGCTGCTGCTGCTGCTGCTGCTGCTGCTGCTGCTGCTGCTGCTGCTGCTGCTGCTGCTGCTGCTGCTGCTGCTGCTGCTGCTGCTGCTGCTGCTGCTGCTGCTGCTGCTGCTGCTGCTGCTGCTGCTGCTGCTGCTGCTGCTGCTGCTGCTGCTGCTGCTGCTGCTGCTGCTGCTGCTGCTGCTGCTGCTGCTGCTGCTGCTGCTGCTGCTGCTGCTGCTGCTGCTGCTGCTGCTGCTGCTGCTGCTGCCTGCTGCTGCTGCTGCTGCTGCTGCTGCTGCTGCTGCTGCTGCTGCTGCTGCTGCTGCTGCTGCTGCTGCTGCTGCTGCTGCTGCTGCTGCTGCTGCTGCTGCTGCTGCTGCTGCTGCTGCTGCTGCTGCTGCTGCTGCTGCTGCTGCTGCTGCTGCTGCTGCTGCTGCTGCTGCTGCTGCTGCTGCTGCTGCTGCTGCTGCTGCTGCTGCTGCTGCTGCTGCTGCTGCTGCTGCTGCTGCTGCTGCTGCTGCTGCTGCTGCTGCTGCTGCTGCTGCTGCTGCTGCTGCTGCTGCTGCTGCTGCTGCTGCTGCTGCTGCTGCTGCTGCTGCTGCTGCTGCTGCTGCTGCTGCTGCTGCTGCTGCTGCTGCTGCTGCTGCTGCTGCTGCTGCTGCTGCTGCTGCTGCTGCTGCTGCTGCTGCTGCTGCTGCTGCTGCTGCTGCTGCTGCTGCTGCTGCTGCTGCTGCTGCTGCTGCTGCTGCTGCTGCTGCTGCTGCTGCTGCTGCTGCTGCTGCTGCTGCTGCTGCTGCTGCTGCTGCTGCTGCTGCTGCTGCTGCTGCTGCTGCTGCTGCTGCTGCTGCTGCTGCTGCTGCTGCTGCTGCTGCTGCTGCTGCTGCTGCTGCTGCTGCTGCTGCTGCTGCTGCTGCTGCTGCTGCTGCTGCTGCTGCTGCTGCTGCTGCTGCTGCTGCTGCTGCTGCTGCTGCTGCTGCTGCTGCTGCTGCTGCTGCTGCTGCTGCTGCTGCTGCTGCTGCTGCTGCTGCTGCTGCTGCTGCTGCTGCTGCTGCTGCTGCTGCTGCTGCTGCTGCTGCTGCTGCTGCTGCTGCTGCTGCTGCTGCTGCTGCTGCTGCTGCTGCTGCTGCTGCTGCTGCTGCTGCTGCTGCTGCTGCTGCTGCTGCTGCTGCTGCTGCTGCTGCTGCTGCTGCTGCTGCTGCTGCTGCTGCTGCTGCTGCTGCTGCTGCTGCTGCTGCTGCTGCTGCTGCTGCTGCTGCTGCTGCTGCTGCTGCTGCTGCTGCTGCTGCTGCTGCTGCTGCTGCTGCTGCTGCTGCTGCTGCTGCTGCTGCTGGCTGCTGCTGCTGCTGCTGCTGCTTGCTGCTGCTGCTGCTGCTGCTGCTGCTGCTGCTGCTGCTGCTGCTGCTGCTGCTGCTGCTGCTGCTGCTGCTGCTGCTGCTGCTGCTGCTGCTGCTGCTGCTGCTGCTGCTGCTGCTGCTGCTGCTGCTGCTGCTGCTGCTGCTGCTGCTGCTGCTGCTGCTGCTGCTGCTGCTGCTGCTGCTGCTGCTGCTGCTGCTGCTGCTGCTGCTGCTGCTGCTGCTGCTGCTGCTGCTGCTGCTGCTGCTGCTGCTGCTGCTGCTGCTGCTGCTGCTGCTGCTGCTGCTGCTGCTGCTGCTGCTGCTGCTGCTGCTGCTGCTGCTGCTGCTGCTGCTGCTGCTGCTGCTGCTGCTGCTGCTGCTGCTGCTTGCTGCTGCTGCTGCTGCTGCTGCTGCTGCTGCTGCTGCTGCTGCTGCTGCTGCTGCTGCTGCTGCTGCTGCTGCTGCTGCTGCTGCTGCTGCTGCTGCTGCTGCTGCTGCTGCTGCTGCTGCTGCTGCTGCTGCTGCTGCTGCTGCTGCTGCTGCTGCTGCTGCTGCTGCTGCTGCTGCTGCTGCTGCTGCTGCTGCTGCTGCTGCTGCTGCTGCTGCTGCTGCTGCTGCTGCTGCTGCTGCTGCTGCTGCTGCTGCTGCTGCTTGCTGCTGCTGCTGCTGCTGCTGCTGCTGCTGCTGCTGCTGCTGCTGCTGCTGCTGCTGCTGCTGCTGCTGCTGCTGCTGCTGCTGCTGCTGCTGCTGCTGCTGCTGCTGCTGCTGCTGCTGCTGCTGCTGCTGCTGCTGCTGCTGCTGCTGCTGCTGCTGCTGCTGCTGCTGCTGCTGCTGCTGCTGCTGCTGCTGCTGCTGCTGCTGCTGCTGCTGCTGCTGCTGCTGCTGCTGCTGCTGCTGCTGCTGCTGCTGCTGCTGCTGCTGCTGCTGCTGCTGCTGCTGCTGCTGCTGCTGCTGCTGCTGCTGCTGCTGCTGCTGCTGCTGCTGCTGCTGCTGCTGCTGCTGCTGCTGCTGCTGCTGCTGCTGCTGCTGCTGCTGCTGCTGCTGCTGCTGCTGCTGCTGCTGCTGCTGCTGCTGCTGCTGCTGCTGCTGCTGCTGCTGCTGCTGCTGCTGCTGCTGCTGCTGCTGCTGCTGCTGCTGCTGCTGCTGCTGCTGCTGCTGCTGCTGCTGCTGCTGCTGCTGCTGCTGCTGCTGCTGCTGCTGCTGCTGCTGCTGCTGCTGCTGCTGCTGCTGCTGCTGCTGCTGCTGCTGCTGCTGCTGCTGCTGCTGCTGCTGCTGCTGCTGCTGCTGCTGCTGCTGCTGCTGCTGCTGCTGCTGCTGCTGCTGCTGCTGCTGCTGCTGCTGCTGCTGCTGCTGCTGCTGCTGCTGCTGCTGCTGCTGCTGCTGCTGCTGCTGCTGCTGCTGCTGCTGCTGCTGCTGCTGCTGCTGCTGCTGCTGCTGCTGCTGCTGCTGCTGCTGCTGCTGCTGCTGCTGCTGCTGCTGCTGCTGCTGC
>WBZZ01005648.1:5000-7500 GCA_019918135.1 Paulinella micropora
CGTACCCGTTCTGGTCGCGGGTGGCACCCACACCAGAAAATTGAGGTCTTGTGCCACCAGCAGCCGCCGTTTGCGCACACCAGAGGGAGTTAGCGGCTGATATTTGGTGTATCTGAAACTTTTTGACAATGATGAGCTCTCTTCGAAAATATAAAAATTCTGGCGCCGGGAAAGTTGAGGATTTCGCGCCACCAGGTGCCGTTTGCGCACACCAGAACCGTCGGAAGGGGGGTCCAGGGGGCCCTCTCCCCGGAAACCCCAGCCCGGGGGATGCGCGAAGCGCACCGCAAACCATCCTTTCAGGTGTTGGCGCAGCCCCTAGTTATTATTATTGTTATTATCACTGAAAGGTGTTGGTGAAGGGGGTGGGGGGTTTGGGGGGAGAGGGAAATGAAAATTGTGTACACCACCCCACCCATCCACCCCCACCCCGCATTTTTGCACCCCTGTCGGAATAAATCATGGTTTGTCGGAACGAGGAGGATTTGGGAGCTCATATTTGCAGGGTGAATAGCCCCAGACTCGATCTTGATGCTGATATGATTGTTTTGGAATTCACGCAAATATTTGCGTTAGGGGAGTGTCCTGAATGCCAAAATTCCTTTTTTTTTGGGGCCTTTTTTTGCACCCCGATCGGAATAAATCATGGTTTGTGTGAACCAGGAGGAGGTGGGAGCTCATATTGACAGGGTGGCTAGCCCCAGATTCGTTATTGATGCTAATATAATTTCTTTGGAATTCACGCAAATATTTGCCTTAGGGGAGTGTCCTGAATGCCAAATTTCCTTGTTTTTTCTGCCCTTTTTTGCACCCCACATCGGAATAAATCATGGTTTGTGGGAACCAGGAGGAGTTGGGAGCTCATATTGGCAGGGTAGCAAGCCCCAGACTCGATCTTGATGCTGATATAGTTTTTTGGAATTCACGAAAAAAATTGCGTTAGGGGAGTGTCCTGAATGCCAAAATTCCTTGTTTTTGGCAGTACTTGCCGGTGCCTCCGGCAATGGAACCCTGTTGACGGGGCAGGGTGGGTCCGGGGGGCACTCCCCCCGGGAACCCAAGCCCTGTGATTGTACGTACCCGTTCTGGTCGCGGGTGGCACCCACACCTGAAAATTGAGGTTTTTTGCCACCAGGCGCCCTTTGCGGCAACTCCAGCAAGGGGTCCGGGGGAGCCCTGCGATTGCACGTACCCGTTCGGGTCGCGGGTGGCACCCACACCTGAAAAGTGAGCTTTTTTTGCCACCAGGCGCCCTTTGCGGCACCTCCGGCAATTCAACGTACCCTGTCGAAGGGAAAGGGGGGATCCGAGGGAGCCCTGCGATTGTACGTACTCGTTCTGGTCGCGGGTGGCACCCACACCTGAAAATCGAGGTTTTTTGCCACCAGGCGCCCTTTGCGGCACCTCCGGCAATTCAACGTACCCTGCCGAAGGGGGGTCCGGGGGAGCCCTGCGATTGTACGTACTCGTTCTGGTCGCGGGTGGCACCCACACCTGAAAAGTGAGCTTTTTTTGCCACCAGGCGCCCTCTGTGGCACCTCCGGCAATGCAACGTACCCTGCCGAAGGGAAAGGGGGCCGGGGGGGGGGGGGGGGGCTCCAAAAAGTGATAAGAAGTGGGGCTGGCGTGGTTTGCTGCGCGAAGCGCACCGGTAAACCATCCTTTCAGGTGTTGGCGCAGCCCCTTATTATTATTATTATTATTATTATTATTATTATTATTATTAGTATTATTACTATCATTATTATTATCATTATTATCATTATTATCATTATCATTTTGGACACCGTGATAGCCCAGTGGTCAAGTTCTACCATCTGGGCCCTGTCGCCAGTTCGATTCCCGTCGGTGCCACCAGTATTTTCATTGAACGTAACGATCCGTCTGGACCAGTATTTTCATTGAACATACCGGCCCGTCTGGAAGTGTTGGAACTGCCCTTGCGGGGGTGTCATTAGAGCTTATCGTCAATTCTTCGTACTCCCCTCACGGGTGAGACGATGGAGGCGCATGTGCAGAAATGCATCAGCCATTGACAGAGAAGCACTATCATTATCATTATTATTATTATTATTATTATTATTATTGGGCCCTGTCACCAGTTCGATTCCCGTCGGTGCCACCAGTATTTTCATTGAACATACCGATCCGTCTGGACCAGTATTTTCATTGAACATACCGGCCCCCGTCTGGAAGTGTTGGAACTGCCCTTGCGGGGGTGTCATTAGAGCTTATCGTCAATTCTTCGTACTCCCCTCACGGGTGAGACGATGGAGGCGCATGTGCAGAAATGCATCAGCCATTGACAGAGAAGCACTATTATTATTATTATTATTATTATTATTACTACTATTATTACTATTATTATTATTATTATTATTATTATTATTATTATGGACACCGTGATAGCCCAGTGGTCAAGTTCTACCATCTGGGCCCTGTCGCCAGTTCGATTCCCGTCGGTGCCACCAGTATTTTCATTGAACATACCGGTCTATTT
>WBZZ01005648.1:17500-32500 GCA_019918135.1 Paulinella micropora
TTATTATTATTATTATTATTATTTGCCCTTGCGGGGGTGTCATTAGAGCTTATCGTCAATTCTTCGTACTCCCCTCACGGGTGAGACGATGGAGGCGCATGTGCAGAAATGCATCAGCCATTGACAGAGAAGCACTATTATTATTATTATTATTATTATTATTATTATTACTACTACTACTACTACTACTACTACTACTATTATTATTATTATTATTATTATTATTATTATTACTATTATTATTATTATTATTATTATTATTATTATTATTATTATTATTATTATTATTATTATTAGGGAGTACATAGGCCATCGGTCCTTTCCATGGGCTGATTGGTATAAAGCTCCTAGAGTAATGTTCTATGCCGTCACTTCCTTTATTCCACCGATTGGTGTGGAGACTTTCCTTATGGAATGGAGGACTGGATGCACATGGCCTTTTGGCTCAGCAATTGGCAGGAGATACACTATTATTATTATTATTGTTATTATTATTGTTATTATTATTATTATTATTATTATTATCATTATTATTATTATTATTCTGGAGGGGTGCACAAGATGGCACTCCATGGGAAGAGGAGGTGGTTGGGCCTCTCCCCACGAAGGTGACCGCTTGGGGAGGGCGGTCACCGGGATATGCGCAACTCTCAACTGGGCATTTACTCGGTAGGGGTTCGGCCAGGCAGGTTGTGGGGTTGTCTGTTGGATTGTTCGTTGGCTCGTTTTTCTTGGCTGTTGGTTTGGGTCTGGTTTCCTAGTTAGCCCATTTTCGCCGAATTTCCTGCCGAGTAAATGCCTGGGGGCTTCCAGTTCCGGTTTGGTGATCTTGTTGAGGTGAGCATTCGGAGGAAACAGTACCGAGATGGGTTGAAGATAGGATTCACATTGAGCCGAGATGGGGCCGAGTTGACCTGTTCCAACTCGGCTTCATGTTAATCCTATCTTCATCCTATCTGGGTTTTGTCTCCTCCCTATCTTCGCTTCTTCGGGGTTGCCTAACTGGAACACATGATGAGCGCACGTTGGAGAGGGGCTTCAGTCGGTCCCAATGCCTTGCCAGTGCCTTGCTGCGTTGCCGTGCCTTGCCCCATGCAGTCACACCCTCCACCGTTGCATTTCTAACTGAGCAGCTTCGGCTGGGATTACTATACTTGTCTGTAAGACCCTATAGGTACCGCTAGGTTCGCGCCTTCTATACCCACGTGGGGGAAGGAGTTTCAGCGGCACGCCGTCCGATCTGGCTCCACTCGGGGACACTCGTACCTCATGATGTGTATTGTTAGGAGCAGCTGAAAGTCCATAAGGCATGAGAGTAGAGGCGTTGGCGATGCGATGGAGAGTGTGTGTAGTGCGTGAGGCAGGTTCTGGCGACGCTGGGGGTGCTGGCGGGCGCCGAAGGGCACGAAGCAACGCGGCAGCGTCCAGTGACACCGGCGGAAGTGCGTGTAGTGTGTGTTGCAGATACCGCCGATGCTATTTGCATGGACGGGCGCTTTCCTCGGCGTAAAGAGGCGCGGCGGTGATGGCCAGCGACATTGGCCGTCTACTACTCTCAATGGATTACAAATACGCGAAGCACGGAGCTACCACTGTGGCCCTTATGGGACAAGGTAGAATCGCCGAAGACCTGGACAATCCCCGTGTGAATGCCTCTTCGACGGGCTCTGGCCCGATGTCCCAGGATGGGAGGATGAGGGCTCGCGTATATGACGGATTTCCTGAACCACGTGGAGAGGCTATCTTAGCTGCGCCTCATCCTTCCTCCCCAAACCTGGCACACGGGTCGGCGCTTCAACATAAGGCGAGCGGCGCTATATGGCAGATGGCACCGCCGCCTCGACGGTACCGGCGGGTAGATCGGTACGACAAGGACGGGCGTAATCTGATTGTCTGGGGGCTCTCAGAACGCGCCAATCTACAGGAGATCGCCTCCAAAATGAGCGGTCTTGGTCTGGTGGTCCCGGTAATGGAGTGGCAAGGCCAGCGAATGTCTCGTCACCTGGAGCTGGTCTACGAAGACGATGACAGCAGGCAGACGGCGTTGCAGCAATTCAAACATCTCAAATTCTTCGGCAGAGGGGTCAATGTGGCCCTTGGGCGCAGGTTCAGGGACAGGGAACGTGTCCGAAGGCTTATTCGCATCCATCTGCGTGGGGAAGCGGCGGTCCGGAAGGAGGAAGCTGCGACGGGATATCACGTCTTGCCTCTGCATGAAGAATGTGTCGATGATGTGCAGGTGGTGTCTTCGGAATTGGCTGCCGATGCACCTAAGTGTGTGTCTGAGTGTGCTGATGTGTATGTGGTGCCCCTGCATTCGGCGGCCAGTGCAGTGGGGGACCAACCTGCGCAAGCACCTGCAGAGGGGGCAGCACGAGGGCGGAAGCCAAGCGCGGCCGTCGGGTCCGGAAACGAGCCAAGAAGCACCGCTCCAAGCAGTTCGATACCGGCTTCAAGCTACTCGTCACGAGTCACAACTGGCAGGGTAAAACGGGATACCACAACGTAGGCACGGCGGAATGGGCATCATTCTACAAGCACGAGGGCTGGCTAGTCATCGGGGCTCAGGAGCACCGCATGGGCAAGAAGCAACTTTCCAAATGCAGCCTGGATGGATTCCGGATTTTTGGAAAACCTGCGGAGGTCAGCGAGAAAAATCGCTGCAAGGGTGGGGTTCTATTCGCGGTGGCTAACTTCCTTGGTCCGTATTGCAACCTGGTGTCAGCCCCCGTCGACCACCGGCAGCAAGTGTGGCTGCGTATCGCCTCGGGTGTTACCGGCGCTCAGGATATCTATGTGGGCAACGGCTACTTTCCCCAGGAAACGTAGGAAGAAGAGTCGTCAGAGGCGTATGCGGCCTGGCAGGCAGCTATAGCTTTTTTTGGAGCCAAAGGTCTTGTGGTCACGGTGGCGGATGCCAACGCGAAGCTGGCATGCAGCCGAAAAGAGGAGGGCATCGTCGGTCAGCACGGGGAGGTCGATGATAAGGGAGCACCGGTACGTTCGCAGAACGGCAAGAGACTCGCGGCTGTCCTCGTCGCTACGGGCCTGCGAAATCTGAGCGGCTTCTCGTGCCCAGTGGAAGGGTCCTACTGGTGGTCCCGGCGTGAGCAGCGCGGCATGGGCACAGGCAAGCACCTCCTCGATTACATCTGCGCGTCGCCTGGCTTGGCATCTGGAGCAAAGTTCGGAGTATGCGAAGATGATCTTGATACGGACCACAAGGCAGTATGGGCCGAACTGACGTGGAGCGGCCAGCGCCGACCAAAGCGGGCTGCGAAACCTTACAGGTCCTTTCGTGTTGATAAGCTTATTGGTGCTGGTGTCTCGGGTAATGATCACGCTGCGAAGCAAGCGCTGGATTATCTACGCGACAAGTTCGATGACGTATTCCAGCATTGCCTACAGAAGCTTGGAGTGCATCAGCTGCCTGAGCTTGACCTATCGGGTGGTGCCGACAGCCAACGGGTGGTAGATGACGTCACCGAGCGAGTGGCGCAGTCCTTCCGAATGGCGGCGCACCGGGTCCTTGGCTCCAGATGTATACGACCCCGTTTCACCAACAATTGGTTCGACGGGGAGCTAAAGGAGCTCATTCAACAGCGCCGGGAGGCCTACGCAGCATACAGGAGGGATGAATCGAATGCGGAAGCCCGTCTGAATTGGCTACGTCTCCGCAAGCAAATTCGGAAAGCAACTCGGGCCAAGAAGTCCGCCTCCTTCAAGCAAGTGCAGGAAGAAGCGGTCAAATGTCAACGCGAGCAATCCTCAAAGCGCTTTTGGCTACTCGCGAAGCGGCTTGGCGGGGTACGCAGAACGAAGGTCTCCGCGCCGGTGCAAAGGGAGGATGGCTCACTGGCGTGTACGCTGCCGGAAAAGGTCGCTCGGTGGGAGGAATTTCGGAAAAATTCGGTGAAGCCACGGGAAAATCCGGCAAGTGCGACTGTTGTGGTGGAGTGCTGTGCAGAAGCAGGCTCGCTGGAGTGGGAGGAAGCCGAAGCTAAGCGGCAGTTCCACTGGAACGATCGCTTCAGAGATTAGGTGGCCCGGGCTATGAAGGAGCACGAAGTAGGTGAAGACACTTGCGAAGAGCTGGACAAGCCGTTCTCGCAAGAGGAGGTCCTTGCAAGGCAACGTGCCCTGAATAACCACAAAGCTTGTGGCGAGGACAAAGTGAAGAACGAGATGCTCAAGTATGGCGGCGCCTACATCAATGGCTACTTAACGCAGTACTTCAACTGGATTCGAGAAGCCGAGAGGACTCCAAAAGCTTGGGGCAAGGGAATCATCGTCAATATCCCCAAGGGTGGGAATCCTACGGATCCTGACAACTGGAGGGATATCTCGATTATTAGTTGCCTTGGTAAGCTGTATCTGTCCTTATTAGCTACTCGTCTAACGCTCTTCGTGGATGGCCCGGATAAGCTACGTCCAGAGCAGGGAGGCTTCCGCCCGGGGCGTCGCACTACGGATCAGGTCTTTACCCTTTGGCAGAGGTTGAAGGGGCGTCAGCAGCAGAAGCGGGAGTCGTATGTCCTGTTCGTCGATCTACGCAAGGCTTTCCCGTCTGTTTGGAGAGATGGCCTATTTGAGAGGCTCTGGAAGCTGGGTGTAAGGGGCAAGTTCTGGCGCACGCTACGCAGGTGCTACGAGCAGACTTCGTCGCAAGTGCTAGTTGATGGAGCACTCACCCCCGAAGTACTGGAGGGTTTAGGCGTCCAACAGGGGTCCCCTCTCTCTCCCACACTCTTCAACGTCTTTATGGATGAGCTGTGTGATCGGCTGGCGAGTGCCCTCAAGATCACGGATGTGAAGCGGCTGAACGACATCAAGGCACTTCTATACGCGGACGACGTGGCCCTCATCGCTCACAGTCGCACCGAGCTCCAGAAGATGGTCAATGTTGTGGCCAAGTTCGCGGAAGATTACCGGCTGGAAGTCAACTTGAAGCCCGGCAAGACGGAAATCATGCCCATTTACACGTCGAGCAAGGCGAAACGACCAAGTATCAGGGAGCGAGGTGAGCCCGTGGTGTGGTTTCGCGGCCAGAAGCTTTGTGTCACCAGTCAGTACAAGTACCTGGGAGTGGTTATCACCGACGACCTGAAGTGGAAGGAGCAGGCCCTGCGGGCTACGCGTGTCACTGAAGTCGCCACCGCAGGTTGGTACTCTTTGTGGTGTGCAGGTGAGATACAAGCTAGGTATCGTCTCATGTGCTGGAATCAACTTGTGGGGGCCAAGCTGAAGTACGCCTTCGATGTCTGGCGTGCCCCCGTATCGCAGCTCACCAAGCTGGAGGCAGCAATGCTGCGCCCCATGAGGATGATTCTCGGCATCAGCCAAGACAAGCAAGTGGATTACACTCTTTCTGGCGCGCTCTTTGAGTGCGGAGCGTTTGCGGCGGGCGGCGCAACTGAAGTTCTATGGACGGCTGCGTGTTCTACCGGAGAAGCGATTTCCTGTCATCGCATCTCAAGTCAAATCCGACTGGACTGCGGAGGCCGAAGGCGCTATCAGGGACTCAATGGATCTACAACAAGGGCTTCAGGAGCTCCTAAATAGCTCAGAGAAGGACCTCGAGGGTTGGAGTTCGACTGTGGACAAGTGGGCCCTTCAGCAGGACGTCAAGATGGTGCAGCAACTGATGTGGGACAAGCGAGAGGCAGGCAGCGATCTTACTGATGGCCTGCGAGTCATCCTAAGACAAGTCTTTGGAACTAAGGAGTTCCCAAGATGGGTAGCCCTTGATGATGCGCATTATAATCTGCTTCGGAGAAGGTTGCTCAGCTGCAACAACCGCCTTCGGTTGTACCGCAGCAAGTTGGTCAGTGGCATGTCCCCTCGCTGCTTCTGTTGTCATGATGATGTCAATGAGTCCCTTGCGCACTTCTTATGGGATTGCCCCATGCATGAGGGGAGACGTAAGCAGCTGTTGCTGAGTATGCAGAGGCTCGGTGGCATGGCTGTGGGGGGTGCTGAGGGGGATGGAGGGAGTGAGGAGGGTGGTGAGGTCGTAAGCGGTGAGGTTGTGGTGGAGGATGTGTTGCTTGGGCGGGAGCGGGAGGGCTCTGTGCGGCAGGGTTGGGATGATATGTCGCCTGTGGATCAATCACGATTGTTTTGTAAGTTTTTTCAGGGGAAGTCGCGCTTCCGCAGTAACTTTAGGCTTGCTTCGTTGTTAGGGGTTACAGCGTTGCGTCCCCCTCCAAAGTTGGATGTGTTGTTTGGATCATATGTGTCTGAGTGTTGGTCTGCTAGGGAGGGTAAAAGGGAGGAGCTTGGGGTGGAGGATGGGGGCGAGGAGGTGATTGACCTCACTGAGGTTCCATCAGCTTCTGTCCCACCCTCTCCCCCAAGTGACGTTGATGTTGCGCGGCGCGGCCGTCCGCGCAGTGTGGACGTCCTGGCTAGAGAGAGGGGTTCGGGAGCGCAGCGTAGTGTCTCCGAGTTCTTCTCTTCAGCTAACACCCTCGCATCTAGCTCTTCATGCACTTCACAGCCCCCATCTGCCCCTGCTGTTGCTGTTGCTGCTATGTCTGTTTGGTGTTCTGACAATGCGTTGGGATCGGCTGATCCCGGTGACCCAATGGAGGCACATGTCCAGGATCTGGATCTGATGCTATAGTCTGAGGAAGCCTATTATTATTATTGTTGTTGTTGTTGTTGTTATTAT
Organism: Paulinella micropora; assembly: GCA_019918135.1. Classification (NCBI taxonomy): domain Eukaryota; phylum Cercozoa; class Imbricatea; order Euglyphida; family Paulinellidae; genus Paulinella; species Paulinella micropora. Next base: position 24,174 of record WBZZ01005648.1, read on the forward strand.
TATTATTATTATTATTATTATTAGTAGTAGTAGTAGTAGTAGTAGTAGTATTAATTTATTAGTATTAATTTATTATTATTAATTTATTATTATTATTATTATTATTATTATTATTATTATTATTATTATTATTATTATTATTTAGGGAGTACATAGGCCATCGGTCCCTTTCCATGGGCTGATTGGTATAAAGCTCCTAGAGTAATGTTCTATGCCGTCACCTCCTTTATTCCACCGATTGGTGTGGAGACTTTCCTTATGGAATGGAGGACTGGATGCACATGGCCTTTTGGCTCAGCAATTGGCAGACGATACATACATACATACATATTATTATTATTATTATTATTATTATTATTATTATTATCATTTACCATCTGGGCCCTGTCGCCAGTTCGATTCCCGTCGGTGCCACCAGTATTTTCATTGTACATACCGATCCGTCTGGACCAGTATTTTCATTGAACATACCGGCCCGTCTGGAAGTGTTGGAACTGCCCTTGCGGGGGTGTCATTAGAGCTTATCGTCAATTCTTCGTACTCCCCTCACGGGTGAGACGATGGAGGCGCATGTGCAGAAATGCATCAGCCATTGACAGAGAAGCACTATTATTATCATTATTATTATCATTATTATTATCATTATTATTATTATTATTATTATTATTATTATTATCATTATCATTATCATTATCATTTTTATTGTTATGATTATGATTATGATTATGATTATGAGTATGAGTATGATTATGATTATGATTATGATTATGATTATGATTTTGATTATGATCATGATCATGATCATGATCATGATCATGATTATGATCATGATTATGATTATGATATGATTATGATTATGATTATGATTATGATTATGATTATGATTATGATTATGATTATGATTATGATTATGACGACGATGATGATGATGATAATGATGGTTATGATTATTATTATTATTATTATTATTATTATTATTATTATTATTATTATTATTATTATTATTATTATTATTATTATTATTATTATTATTATTGGACACCGTGATAGCCCAGTGGTCAAGTTCTACCATCTGGGCCCTGTCGCCAGTTCGATTCCCGTCGGTGCCACCAGTATTTTCATTGAACATACCGATCCATGATCATGATTATGATCATGATTATGATTATGATATGATTATGATTATGATTATGATTATGATTATGATTATGATTATGATTATGATTATGACGACGATGATGATGATGATAATGATGGTTATGATTATTATTATTATTATTATTATTATTATTATTATTATTATTATTATTATTATTATTATTATTATTATTATTATTATTATTATTGGACACCGTGATAGCCCAGTGGTCAAGTTCTACCATCTGGGCCCTGTCGCCAGTTCGATTCCCGTCGGTGCCACCAGTATTTTCATTGAACATACCGATCCGTCTGGACCAGTATTTTCATTGAACATACCGGCCCGTCTGGAAGTGTTGGAACTGCCCTTGCGGGGGTGTCTTTAGAGCTTATCGTCAATTCTTCGTACTCCCCTCACGGGTGAGACGATGGAGGCGCATGTGCAGAAATGCATCAGCCATTGACAGAGAAGCACTATTATTATTATTATTATTATTATCGTTATCATTATTGTCATTATTATTATTATTATTATGGACACCGTGATAGCCCAGTGGTCAAGTTCTACCATCTGGGCCCTGTCGCCAGTTCGATTCCCGTCGGTGCCACCAGTATTTTCATTGAACATACCGGTCTATTTCTGGACCAGTATTTTCATTGAACATACCGGCCCGTCTGGAAGTGTTGGAACTGCCCTTGCGGGGGTGTCATTAGAGCTTATCGTCAATTCTTCGTACTCCCCTCACGGGTGAGACGATGGAGGCGCATGTGCAGAAATGCATCAGCCATTGACAGAGAAGCACTATCATTATCATTATCATTATTATTGTTATGATTATGATTATGATTATGATTATGATTATGATTATGCTTATGATTATGATTATGATTATGAGTATGAGTATGAGTATGATTATGATCATGAGTATGATTATGATTATGATTATGATTATGATTATGATTATGATTATGATTATGATCATGATCATGATCATGATCATGATTATGATTATGATTATGATTATGATTATGATATGATTATGATTATGATTATGATTATGATTATGATTATGATTATGACTATGACGATGATGATGATGATAATGATGGTTATGATTATTATTATTATTATTATTATTATTATTATTGTGATAGCCCAGTGGTCAAGTTCTACCATCTGGGCCCTGTCGCCAGTTCGATTCCCGTCGGTGCCACCAGTATTTTCATTGAACGTAACGATCCGTCTGGACCAGTATTTTCATTGAACATACCGGCCCGTCTGGAAGTGTTGGAACTGCCCTTGCGGGGGTGTCATTAGAGCTTATCGTCAATTCTTCGTACTCCCCTCACGGGTGAGACGATGGAGGCGCGCATGTGCAGAAATGCATCAGCCATTGACAGAGAAGCACTATTATTATTATTATTATTATTATTATTATTATTGACACCGTGATAGCCCAGTGGTCAAGTTCTACCATCTGGGCCCTGTCGCCAGTTCGATTCCCGTCGGTGCCACCAGTATTTTCATTGAACATACCGGCCCGTCTGGAAGTGTTGGAACTGCCCTTGCGGGGGTGTCATTAGAGCTTATCGTCAATTCTTCGTACTCCCCTCACGGGTGAGACGATGGAGGCGCATGTGCAGAAATGCATCAGCCATTGACAGAGAAGCACTATTATTATTATTATTATTATTATTATTATTATTATGATTATTGTTATTGTTGTCCCTAAAAGGTGATGGTGAAGGGGGTGGGGGGTTTGGGGGGAGGGGGAAAATGAAAATTGTGTACCCCACCCACCCACCCCCACCCCCCCTCCCCCCCCCCCACCCCCCACCCCCCACCGAATTTTTGCGCCCCTGTCGGAATAAATTATGGTTTGTCGGAACGAGGAGGAGTTGGGAGCTCATATTTGCAAGGTGGTTATCCCCAGACTCGATTTTGATGCTGATAGGATTTTTTGGAATTCACGCAAATATTTGCGTTAGGGGACTGTCATGATTCAACGTACCCTGTCGAAGGGAAGGGGGGGGGGGGGGTCCGGGGAACCCTGCGATTGTACGTGCCCGTTCTGGTCGTGGGTGGCACCCACACCTGAAAATTAAGGTTTTTTGCAACCAGGCACCTTTTGTGGCACCCCCGGCAATGCAACGTACCCTGTCGAAGGGAAAGGGGGGGTCCGGGGGAGCCCTGCGATTGTACGTACCCGTTCTGGTCGCGGTTGGCACCCACACCTGAAAATTGAGCTTTTTTTGCCACCAGGCGCCCTTTGCGGCACTTCCGGATATGCAACGTACCCTGTCGAAGGGAAAGGGGGCCGGGGGGGGGGGGGGGGGGCGGGGTCCGGGGGGCCCTCCATAAAGTGATAAGAAATGGGGCTGGCGTGGTTTGGTGCGCGATTCGCGCACCGGTAAACCATCCTTTCAGGTGTTGGCGCAGCCCCTTATTACTATTACTATTATTATTATTACTATTATTATTATTATTATTATTATTATTATTATTATTATTATTATTATTATCATAATTATCATTATTATCATTATTATCATTATTATTACTATTACTATTATTATTATTATTATTATTATTATTATTATTATTATTATTATTATTATTATTATTATTATTGTTTGTTTTGTGCAGGCATCGTCAATCAACGTGCTCCCCAAACAAGGGTAGGTATTATTATTATTATTATTATTATTATTATTATTATTATTATTATTATTATTATTGCCCAGTGGTCAAGTTCTACCATCTGGGCCCTGTCGCCAGTTCGATTCCCGTCGGTGCCACCAGTATTTTCATTGAACATACCGGTCTATTTCTGGACCAGTATTTTCATTGAACATACCAGGCCCGTCTGGAAGTGTTGGAACTGCCCTTGCGGGGGTGTCATTAGAGCTTATCGTCAATTCTTCGTACTCCCCTCACGGGTGAGACGATGGAGGCGCATGTGCAGAAATGCATCAGCCATTGACAGAGAGGCACGCGCACTATTATTATTATTATTATTATTATTATTATCCCCTGTGAGTACCTCCATGTGGGACCTACCCAGTCTCGTGGAGCTCTCACGCGGGGAAGATCAATCATTTGTGAAAAAAAAACAAATGGGGGGAATGCAGAGGGCCAGCTGCTCAGTGCTCCGGCCTAAAACCAAACCTCCTACAATGGTTCCGAGGCTATGTTGTTGTGTTGTTGTTATAAGACATACACCACGTGGGGTCAAAGGGGTATATACATTCCGAGATCTAGGGGTGGTGACGGGTTTCGAGGCGTCCCAGACACTTACCGCCAAACGTCCTCATGCGCTGGCAGACCGCATGAAATGTCTGCTACCCCTCTTGAGTACCTCAATTCGACTTATTCCCAGTCTTGTGGAACTCTCATAGGGAACATCAATCATTTGCAGTTGATTCCTTGCAAGGTATCCGACACGCCAGGCGGGTAGCTATTCAGGGATGGTTAGAGTCACTCTTCCCTCTCCAACATTCACTGTGTGATTGTTGGGTCGAGGGATGGAGGCGCATGGCCCTCGGGCTCAGCCATGACAGATCAATACAATACAATATTATTATCATTATTATTTTCATTATTATTATCATTATTATTATTATTATTATGTTTGTTTGCATGTATGTATGTATGCATACACGCATGTATGTATGCATGTATGTGTAATCCATGAATGCATGTATGTGTCTTTCTTTCTTTGTTTTCTGTGTAGGTCCGTTAGGAATTTATTGATGGACAAGTCCATGGCCAAGTTTAGTGAGGTAGGTGAGTAGCTAGTTGGCTTGCTAGGTAGGTAGATAGATTTATTGATGTGTTTCAATCAGAATTTGCTAGTTGTCGCGATAAGATTCTGAAGGTAGATAAGTAGGTTCTGTAGGTAGGAAGGCAAATAAGTTGTGTAAGTAGCTAGGTAGGTAGGTACGTCGGAAGGTAGCTACGAAGTTGCGTAAGTTGGTACGCAGGTAGGCAGGTTGGTAGGTAAATAGGCCGGGTAGGTAGGTAGCTAGGTAAATAAATTTTTAGGTTGGAAGGTAGATAGGAAGGTAAGTAGGCAAGTAGAAAGTGGGTGGGTGCATATGTTGCATCGGTGTTTGTATATCTAGGGAGGTAGTTTGATGGCAGGCTGGCATGCGCTGTTGGCGCAAACTCAAGACAGAGGGCAGCAGGTGAGAACGTAAGATACCATAACATAACATAGCATAACTAACATAACATAACATAACATAGCCGTAACATACCATAACAATAACATAACAATAACATAACAATAACATAACAATAACATAACATAACATAACATGACATAACATAACATAACATATATTAACGTAATATAATATAACATAATACAACGTAACATAACATAACACAGCATAATATGGCGGGCATAGCATAATAATATTATGCTTGCCATATGCTGTTGGCGCAAACTAGGACAGAGGACAGTAGGTGACCAGTGCCATCAAGGAGAGAGAGAGAGAGAGAGAGAGAGAGAGAGAGAGAGAGAGCGAGAGAGAGAGAGAGAGAGAGAGAGAGAGAGAGAGAGAGTCAGCAGATGAACACAACAAACAGCCAAATAAAAACACAAGGTAACAGACAAACGAACACACAAACAGGCAAACATGCAACAAGAACAACAGCAACAGCAAGTCCTTTTCCAAATGCATCCACCCCCTTTCGATCCTTACATTTCTTTCCTAACTTTCGTCCCCCCCCCCCCCAACACACACACACATCTTTGAAGGGGTGAGAGAGGGAAGGTGGGCTCAAGGCCGACAAGAAGCAATCCAGGAAGCGACATAGTCAACCCACAACATATACAGCGCGATACGAACACGAGCTTTCTGTCTGTGTATCTGTAGATACCTACCTACCTACCTACCTACCTACCTACCTACCTACCCAACTATCCAGGTCAAAGCGTATGCGGATCGTATTGGGGCCGCACTCAAAGACGGACAGTTGAACGATTGTCATGAAATGTTGCCAATTGCAGCCAGCCGCTATAGACAGGTCGTGATAACAGGATAGAGATACTTTTTATCCAGACAGTCCGATAACTGTTGCGCGTAAATTTTGCTATTTTCTTCATTCAGAGCAGTATCAGAAAACGTTAACAGAACGTAAGAATTTTTTTACAACAGAAATTTTCTTTTTCCTAAAATGTTTCTTCGCCAAGGTGATATAGGCAAAACAAAATGAAACATACAATAAATATACCTATATTTACACATTCTTATTTAATAATTGCAGGAAACGTCTGAAGGAGAGAAGAAGCTGAGGAAATGCGAGCGAAATTTGGCAGGCAAAACCCAAAAGCTGCAAAGATGCATCGCCGCGAGTAAGAAGAAGTACAAGGTGAGTGGCTTTTTGTTATGAGGATGGTGATGATGGCGATGATGGTGATGATAGTGATGATGATGGTGATGGTGATGATAATTATTGATAATATCAGTATTTGTAGAAGAAATAGTCGAAGTAGTAGAAAAATGGTGGTAGTGGTAGTAGTAGTAGTAGTAGTAGTAGAAGAAGAAGAAGAAGAAGAAGAAGAAGAAGAAGAAGAAGAAGAAGAAGAAGACGAAGAAGAAGAAGAAGAAGAAGAAGAAGAAGAAGAAGAAGAAGAAGAAGAAGAAGAAGAAGAAGAAGAAGAAGAAGAAGAAGAAGAAGAAGAAGATGTGTCTGATCCCTGCATCCCGCCCGTACTTCATAGCTTTGTCTCCCTTGCCCCTATCAGATTCTGGTTTGTTTGTTTGTGTTTGTTTGTGCGTGCTGTAGCTTTGACCTTGTTTTGAGCTTGCTTCTTTTGTTCTGTTATTTTTGTTTTCATACTTCATTTCTGCCTGTCTTCTCTCTTCTCTCTCTCTCTCTCTCTCTCTCTCTCTTCTTTCTTTGTATCTTGTTTTTCTTATTTTTCTATGGAGCTTAGCTGTTGAACATTGGTTCCAGTTTTCCATTAGGACGTGCACTGCTGCTTATGTGGGCCAGATTGCATGATTATAGTGTGTCTACGTCTTTCTTTTTTCTCTTTTCTTTCATTTATCTTATCCATCTTCTTTTCCTACATTAAACCTTGCTTACTGTGGGAAAAAGAAAGAAAGAAGGAAAGACAGAAAGATGAAAGAAACTGGATCGCGGCAACGTCGAGTAAGAATGCGCACAACATGAGTGACTTTATGAAAAGGGTGATGATGGTGATGATGATGATGGTGTAGGCTATTTGTGATAATTATGATTGATGCTGATAGCGAAAGGGCAGCCAAGCCGATCTGGGTGCATGTTTGGGTGTGGGTGTGGGTGTGTGTATATGTCTATCTGTGTATTAGCATGTATGTGCAAATAGAATCCATCCAGGCAAGGGGACAAGAAACATGTATCAACATTATGTACATAAATATATTCACGTATACATAACAAGGGCGACCAAGCCGATGAGGGCGCATGGCGGGCCGCATTGTCCTCCAAAAAGCACAACAAGCTGAAGGTATACAACTTTCTTTCTTTGTCACTCTTTCTCTTTACCTTTCACTCTACATCCATAATATTATCTGCATCTATATTTTTAGGTGCTGGAGTGCTGGACTTCAATGTGCAAAAAGCTATTATTATTATTATTATTATTATTATTATTATTATTATTATTGTTGTGGACACCGTGATAGCCCAGTGGTCAAGTTCTACCATCTGGGCCCTGTCGCCAGTTCGATTCCCGTCGGTGCCACCAGTATTTTCATTGAACATACCGGTCCGTCTGGAAGTGTTGGAACTGCCCTTGCGGGGGTGTCATTAGAGCCTATCGTCAATTCTTCGTACTCCCCTCACGGGTGAGACGATGGAGGCGCATGTGCTACTACTACTACTACTACTAATAATAATAATAATAATAATAATAATAATAATAATAATAACAATTATAGTAATGATAATAGTGATAACAGTGATAATAATAGTGATAATAATAATAATAATAATAATAACAATAATAATAATAATAGTGCTTCTCTGTCAATGGCTGATGTAAATCTGTAGTAGTAGTAGTAGTGTGGAGGGGTGCACAGTATGTCGCCCCACGGGAAGAGGAGGTGGTTGGGCCTCTTTCCATTGATTCCCGAGGCTATGTCGTTGTGTTGGTTCCGAGGCTATGTCGTTGTGTTGTTTTTGTAAGACATGC
>WBZZ01005648.1:40000-45000 GCA_019918135.1 Paulinella micropora
GCCAGTACAACGAGCGATGATCTCGAGCGCTTCGTTCGTAGCCGTTTCCAATTGTCGTGGCTCGTTTGAAAGGCTCTTATCAAAGGCTTTCTAATGACTCACGGCACAGGTTTTGGACGCAGAACGAAGCCTTTGAAGTCACGTTTTATGTTTTTTTAGAAGTATGAACACCTGATGCCGCGCTTCTGCATGTTGCGATTCCTTGCTAGGTGCTGAAGGGTCAAGGTCAGCCGCTACATTGGCGTGACGCGCGCATCGAGCTCTACCACCAGGCCTTGGAAAAACTGAACGACGCCATACGCCACGAGGAGGTTATATATATATAAGCTTATATATATATATATACATATATATATATACATGTATATATATATATGTATGTATGTATGTATGTATGTATGTATATATATATATATATGTATATGTATATGTATATATGTGTATATATATATATATGTATGTATGTATGTATGTATGTATGTATGTATGTATGTATGTATGTATTATATATATATATATACATGTAAATATATATATATATAATATTATGTGTGCGTAACTGGTGTATGTGTGTGTGTGCGTGAAATGTTGCAAGTGCACATGCATATATAAATCTTTCTCCCCTTCCATCTCTTTTTTTCTCTATCTCTATCTCAGGTGCTGCGAACTTCCATTGAAACCTCTTACCCAGAGCAGGCAGTACTTAGCGCGGTACAGTAGATTGCATGCCATAACATTAATAATACGTTAAATAATACAACATTATACTGTATTCTATTATATTGCTTATTGTATGGTTATATTATTTTAGACCTTTAGATATTACCTTGTCATGAGATTTCGTTGCGTTGAATTTATTACATGAAGTTTCATGGTAGATACAATCCTTGCAAGAAACTGGTTGTGTATGCTGTTCTGATGTATGTATGATGTTGTATGTACGCAGTCGGTATACGACTACAAATTATGCAATTCTATGAACTTGTATGTATGTTGCTCCATGGTAGGTACATGCCGTGCGAGAGGAAATGGCTGTGAGGCTGCTGAACGCGCAAGCAATGGCGCGGCTGGTGGAGCGGGTCAAGACGGATCTCGCGGGCTGGGCGAAGGCAGAAGAGCTACCACAGACCATGGATAACCTGCACAAAAAATGGCAGGACGACACCATAAACATGCGGGAAAAGATTGGCAGCACTCAGCTAGAAGTCGTCTCAACCAAGGACAGACTCAGAATTGCTGATGATGAGCAAAAACAACAGTTGGAAGAGAAAGTGAAGACGCTGGAAGCAAGCTTGGGCATGCAGCAGGAAGCGCTGAAAGAGAGGCACAGGGAGTTTCGACAAGAGTGGGAGCACTTGGCGGCCAACGCACAGCATGTATGTATGTCTGTATGTGTACGTATGTATGTATGTATGCATGAAGCATATCAGCATGTATGGGAGCACTTGGCGGCAAATGCGAAGCATGTATATATGTATGTATGTATGCATGTATGCATGTATGTATGTATGTATGTATGTATGTATGTATAAATGTGTATGTATGTATGTATGCATGCATGCATGTAGCTGCGGCTGGAGCTGCTGCTGCCCATCTACTGGGAAGTGAAGACGCAGAAGGTCATAATTATCCATTCTTTGCTCCTTTTTCCATTTCTTGTTGTTGTTGTTGATGTTGATTGTGTGCTTGTGTGTTTGTGTGTGTGTCTTGTCACAAAAAAAATGCAAAAGTGCACGTTCGCTGTTCTCATAGAGTAGGCAACTCTGATTGCTAGGGTTGATGTAGTGATCGCTTGCTACTATTAGTAATATGCGGCTGTTGCGCAGGCACCTCCGGCATGGGTGCAATTCTGGGCGAGTCAGTTCGATACAGGCGGCCTGGAGCGTACAGACATCAACTTGGACACGTATCTAAATCGGGAGCGGGTCCCAACGAATGCTTCCTCTCATCTTGTCTACGTGGCAAGCCGGGAAGGTCCAGCCTTTCAACTGCTCTGTTGGTTCGTGGTGTTATGGAACAGTGATAGCTCGTGAATTAGCGTCTGCTGTGCAGCGCTCTTGTCATGACTGCCGTTTGCAAAATGGTTCAGTATTTGAGACGAGCAGATTATGTCGATGCAAAGAAGAAGGCATGCGATAGGATCATCGGCGCTTGGTGGACTTGATTCGTTCCAACGTTTACTTATCTTAAATGTTTGAATGCTGCATTCATTGACAGCGTGTCTGTTTATTTTCTGCATCTGTAACCTGGTGATCAAGGGAAACGGGTAGCACTCAAGGTGTTTACAGTCGCGATGAAAGAAAAACAAAAGTTCCTGAAAGAGGCACGCCTGCTGAAAAGGCTGGGCTCTCACCCACACATCGCCAGGTGCGGACCTCATATAGTTCGGCCTTTTGCATATAATGGAAGGGTTAGGAGAGGGGGTCTAATTTTGGACTAATGTGCATTCCGATCCGCATTATGAATTTCATCAATTTCTTGCTGGTATTCATTGGTTTGCAGCTACAATTTGCATGGTTCCTGTTGTGCAGTGTCAACCTGACGTTCTGGGATCCTAAGGTAGACCAGGTCTACCTGGAAATGCCGTGGTACGCTCGGGGCAACTTGGCCTCGTGGTTCCTCGAAGCCAAGAAAAAACCGGTTTGTCGTAGATTTGCCAAAATTCTTGTGTAGCCTGTACCACAACAGTGACATAGAATACTACATCCTAAGTTATCATGTATCGCTTGTTCTGCGTCCTAAGCTGTGAAAAAAAAATGATAATAATAAAAATAAAATAAAATAAAATAAAATAAAATAAAATATATATATATATATATATATATATAAAAATTTAAAAAAAAAAAACGCAAACTGCTCCTTGATTTTGCTGGCGCCCATGTTTGTAAAGCTGCTGTTGATGTATACTGTGCTGTGCCCCTGTTCTGTGTCGGTGCAAGAGCAAGGAGGAAATTCGCATTATCTTCCGCCAGCTGCTGATGGGCCTTCATCACATCCACACTAACGGCGTCGTGCACTGCGACATCAAACCGTACACTCTACTCCTTCTGCATGCTGCTGCCATGACAAGAGCTTGTGTCGCGCGCTTGGCAGACATTACATATACCGCTGGATAAATAGATAGATAGATAGATAGATAGATAGATAGATAGATAGATAGATAGATAGATAGATAGATAGATAGATAGGTAAGCACCAACAAACACATAAGCAGTGTTTTGCTCCCTTGCAGCGAAAACATCTTCTTGGATGAAGGTCCAGCGTTGCATATCAAGATCGGGTCTCCCTTCGTTCTAGTCCATATAGTATCCTTTACTGTTTTTAAACTTGCGTAACCAGAAAGAACATACGGAAGTGCATGAAACAGCAAATGAGCAAAGAAGAGAAGAAAGACAAAGTAAACGAAAATCATAAAAATAAGTACAACTAACTTACAGCCATTAATGTGCTTGTGTTGCGGTGGGAAGAAACAATTAAGACAAGCAAATAATAAAGGAAAGGTAAAGGAAAGACAGAATACTGAAACTGCAGCAAACAGAACAAACCAAAACACTTGCAACAAAACAATAGAAAAAATACAAAAATATAACTAACTTGCAACACTGCTGATGATTGTTTTGTTTGTGCGTATGCGCAGGGATTTTGACGTTAGTCACGACAAAGAAGAGCGTGCCACCATAGCAATCACCACGCGCCAAACCAGTCTGACGGTGGGAGGGTTCACGCCCAGGTACATGGCGCCGGAGCTGCTGCATTCCGCTTCCAGCCGCTGCAGCGAGGCCTCGGACGTGTACGCGGCGGGGCTCATGTTCTATGACATGCTGACGGGTGACACGCGACCGTCGTCGCGAATTGTGCCCTCACTGGACACGCTCGAGCCCGCCGAGCGCGAACTGCTGCAGAAGTGGCTGCACAAGGACCCCAGGCAGCGCTCCACCATTCCCGACCTGCTGGTACCACCAATAGCTGCTATTTGATGTCTTTCTTCTTTCGTGGTAGTTGTGGTCCTGCTTGAAGTTTGCATCCTTTACTGGCTATTTCTGTTGATATTTGCGATAGTTGCTTTTTGTTGTTTGGTACTTTACCGTTTCCTTTGGGACGGGAAAAGGTGGGGGGGGGGGGGGGAAGGAGGTTGCGGATCGCGGATGCTCTTTTTTTGCAATATTTTGTCGATTTCTTTCAAGTGTGTGGACATCTTTCTTCTGGTTGGCTTTTCTTGGTTTCTCTTTCAAGAAATATTAGCATTTACTTGTGGTATTGATTTTGATAGGCTGCTTTGGTCTCACTGGAAGCCGAATCGAAGTTGCAAGAGATGCATCGGCGAGAGGTAATCTCGCACACTAGTAGTTCTGCGATGCAAATTTAAAGCCAATGGTCTCTAAAGTATTCTAATTTATAGGGACGGCGACTATGAAACTTTTCAGATGTTTAAGGAATTCGTTCACAGTCGTTTCTTGCGTTCTGCATCTGAAAAGTGGCTCTTTAGAAAGGCCATCAAAGACCTTCAAAATAGCTAAGACTGAACAAGGAAAACAAAAACGGGTTGAGAACGAAGCTTATGAAAACGCAAAAAGTTTTTGGTCCTGGACACTGTCGCTACGTTGCGCCCATATTGCGTGGATTTATTCAAGCTGCTGCTTTGTCATCGGGCATCCCGCAAATTTCCTCAGTTAAATGCATGTGCATGTGTGTGTTTGTGTTTTAGGCTGAGCGGCAGGGTGCGAGTCGCCAGTGCTGCATCTGCGGCGACGACTTCTTCCAGGCGGACGGGCTAGACTGCCCCGCCAACCAACCCGCACACTTCGCCTGTGCCGCTTGCTTGTCTGGTCACGTGCAAACCGAATCGCTCAAGGAGATGGACCAGCTGCGCAAGGCGGAAGGAAAGGTCTTTTGCCCGCTGCGCCTGCACGGCTGCGAAGGCAAGCAGCCCTACGAGTTGGCCCTGCTGGCCTCCCGCGTTAGTTCCGAAGCCTTCCAATCTCAAATGGACGCTATTCGCA
>WBZZ01005648.1:50000-60000 GCA_019918135.1 Paulinella micropora
ACCAGAGACAAAAATCCCGCATCGAAACCCACAGCGCTATGCACCCCTTTTCCTTCTTGCGGTGCGTGACCTTTCTCATATGCATACTCTATTCAAATTTTGGTGGCTGCAGATAATAAAGCCTAGCAACAACGCAGCAGGTTCCCTTTCTTTCTTTCCCTCCCTGTCTTCCTCTCCCTCCCCCCCCCCTCTCAGAATATTTATTATTATTATTATTATTATTATTATTATTATTAGTAGTAGTAGTAGTAGTAGTAGTAGTAGTAGTAGTAGTAGTAGTAGTATTGTTTCCCCCCTTTTAATTTGTTTCTCCCATATACCTAATTCCTGCTTGGTGTGCCCCCGGCACAGGAAGGGGGGGGGGGGGGGTGTGGGACGGGGGGGGCGCCCCCCCCTCCCTGCGGGCTCCGAAAAGAAAGCTTGTTTATTTTTGCTTTCCCTCTAAACCCACAAATTTAACCTACTCACCTTGTGACCAGCTACAGGCATGGCCCTGCCCTTGGCTTTATGGGTCCTGCCTCGACTACAAACTCTGTCTAAGTCATCCGACCAGTGACTTCTCCAATGAGGCGGCGCCCACTCTGGGACCTCGGGGGGGCATGGCCCCCCGAGCCCCCCCTACAGCCCACGCCGGTGGGTTGGCCACGAGAAGAAAAGGTCCGAGAAAAGAAGTCAAGACCCGCACAGCCTCCTCCGGAACCAGATTTAGCCTATGCGCCGTTCTGGACTGAGTCTGCCAGAGAGATGTCCAGGCAGTTACCTCTCTACACAGGAGGCGGCCTGGCCAGAGCGAGCGCAAGCCGCCTGCCTATTTCTCTGAGCAGGACCCTGGGTAACGGTTCCTGGAGCTCGGTCAGAAGGTACGAGCCGACAACGGTACAAGGCCCGCAGGAAACCTCCTGGCAGTCGCGACTTGCACTACTGCCCGCAACTCGGGTCAACGCGCGAATCAACGCAGCCAAAACAGACAAGAAGCAGGACAAACCGCCCAAGAAGAAGAAATTCAGCCTGAACAAGAAGGCGTGCAAGACGCCCCCGCTCAAGACACTTACGTGCAGTATCTACCCAAAGACCAAGGATAAAGAAGTTAGGCGAGCTTGGCTGCGCAAGGCGTGGCTGGTATTTCGAGCAGTTCATACCATCTGGAACGCGTCGCTGGGCTGGCTGAGAAAAGAGGATGAGCGTTTCCCTTGGCCCAGCGAAGAGGAGCAGCAGCAAGATCAACCAGCGAAGGCTGCGAGTAAAAAAAGGCAGCGCCAAGAAAAAAAGGAGGAAAATCCCGCCAAACACAAGCGACAAAAAAAAGAGGAAAAGCCGCAGGAGCAGAAAGACAAGGAAGAGAAGAAGGAGGAGACGCCCGAGGAGATCAAGGCCAGAAAAGCCAGAGAGCGTCAAGAACAAAAGGATCGCCGAGAGCAAAGAAGGGCCGAGATGGGCGGTAGAATGCGCTGCTTGGGCGACTTTGATCTAGATACTCTGCGCCTGCGGTTTGTAAAAGAAGATAGCGAGTTCGTGCGAGCCAGGCCGTGGCTTCTCAGCGTGCCCTACGACATCCGCGAAGTGGCCATCCGGGACCTGCAAGCGCCTCGGGCCTCCGCCATCTCAAATCTTAGCCAGAAGGGCAAGTTCTTTCACTGGAAGAGAGTCAACTTCCGCAAGTGGGAGGAGCGCAGGTCTACGATCGCGATCTCGCACACGGTCTGGGGGCGCCGGCGGGGCTTTTTTGCAGGCTTTCTGGGACCAGACTCAGTTAACTCCAAGGACTGGCGCAAGCAAGAGCGTAGGCTCGGAGCCAAAAAGCTTGAAATCAAGTACGACGTGCGCCTGAGGGTCGATCCCCTGGGTAGATGGTACTTACATGTACCGGTAAAGATAGAGCAGCGCCAGCGCAAATTTGCGGAGCCTGACTCCAAGCGTGTAGTGAGCATTGACCCGGGCGTGAGGAGCTTTCTGACCATGTACCACGCGGACTCTGGCGCGATAACCGAATGGGGCCGCGGGTCTATTGCACGCGTGTACCGATTGCAGAAACACATCGACAATCTGCTAAGCAAGGTCGCGCTACTGGCTAAGGACAGCAGCAAGAAGCGGAACCGCTGGCGCCTACGGCGCGCTATTACTCGAGTGCGTGACAGGATCTACAACATGGTCCAAGACGTGCACAAGAAAGCAGCCAGATGGCTGCTCGATAACCACGACGTAGTCGTACTACCTTGGTTCGGAGCGTCGGGCATGGTAAAGGGCAAAACGATCTCACGAGAAACAAAGCGCAAGCTGCTTTCCTGGCGACACGCAGATTTCCGCAAGCGCTTGCTCAGCCTGCAGCGAGAGTATATAGGTAAATGCAAGGTGCTGATCTGCAGCGAGGAGTTCACGACACAGGCGTGCACGCAATGTGGGGCGCTGTGGAGGGACATCAAAGCCGCGAAGACGTATAGTTGTGAGTGGTGCGCGCTCCAGCACGGGCGCGACATGAACGCCAGTCGCAATATCCTCTTGAGACTGCTGGCCTTGGGCCGTCAGGACTTGTATTAGTTTTGTTTAGGCCATAAAAAAACTCGCACCAAAACCTTGACTTTAGGTCGGGTCTTGGTTGCTTCGATCGGGGCCTCTGAGAAGGGAGGGGGATGTGCCGCGTGCTGCCCTTTCTCCCCTCCAGCTGTAGGAATCTCTGGAGGGGTTCGCCTCTCTAAGATTTCAATCCAATCCGGGCCCCTCACCCAATTTCCGCGGCTAATTTTGTTGCAGTTCTTGGCGCCCCACTTCAACCATTCTTCTTTCCTCTCCTTTTATTAGTTTTCAGTGACAACATTAAGATTTTGTCAGGGATATTTTTTAAAATTTTTCTTGAACATTCTTAGCGCGCCCCTGCCTCTCCCGTCCCGGCCCCGTTATGCTCCAGCTCTTCCCGGAGAGATACGCATGCGCGTACACTTTGCAAGAAATTTCACGCGAGAAAAACAAGAGAGTGGGGATGGAAGAAAACGGAGGGGGGAGGGAGGAGGGAGGAGGTGGGTCGGGGCACAAACATCCCCCCCCCCCCGCCTCCCTTCCCTTTCTTTTCACATCTTTCCCTCCTCCCGTTTCCCCCCCCCCCCCCGGTTTGTCACTCCAGAGAGAGAGAGAGAGAGGAGAAGAGAGGAGAGGGGGGGGGAGGAGGGAGAAGAATGGGGGACGGGGAAAACGGGGGATGGGGAAAACGGAGGGATGTGGGAAAGGGGGGGAAGAGGGCGGGGGGCGCGATGGGAGTCCCCGGGGGGAGGGAAGGGGGAGCGCGGAGGGCATGCCCCCCGGCGCGGGCTGAAGGGGGGCTCGGGGGGCTCTTGCCCCCCGCTGCCGGTCTCTGGAGAAGTTCACCTATCGAAGATTTCAATCCAATACGTTCTTTTCCGTATTTGGTTTATATCTTACTACGCAGACTTGTTGTGCATGGTTGAATAAAACTTGACTTTTTAATAAACTTGCATACAGCTATTGTAGTCATTTTTTGAGTATTTTTTGCGCAAGCTAGTGAGCCATAGACGGCGCGGGGCTTGCGACCTGGGCCCGCTCCGACTCAACGCGTGCTGCCCTGAGCCTGAGCGCGAAGAAGAGAGAGGAGCACGCGGCACATCCCTCTCCCTTCCTCTAGCTGCCTGCCGGTTTCGTGAGGGGTTCACCTCTCTAAGATTTCTTTGAGCCAAGCGAAATTATTAAAAATTTTGTTGCAGTTCTTGGCGCCCCACTCCAACCATGCTTCTTTCCTCTTCCTTTCTTTAGTTCTCAGTGCCAACATTAAAATTTTGTCAGGAATATTGTTTTAATTTTTTCTTGTACACTGGCAAAGCGCGCCCCTGCCCCCCCCCCCCTTCCCGTCCCCCTTCCTCCTTCCCTCTCTTTTCACATCTTCCCCTCCCCCCCCGGGCCGGGGGAAGGGTGCTCAAAAAAAATTTTTGATGGGGGGAGAGCACAATTCTGGCGCGCTTTCCCCTTTTTGTCCGGGAAATACGCACCCGTGCCCCATTTGTCGACAAATTCCACGCAAGAAAGGAGAGAAAGAGAGAGAGAGAGAAAGAGGAGGGGGGGAGGGGAAAAACGGGGGGAGGGGAAAAACGGGGGCGAGGGGGAAAACGGGAAGAGGGGAAAAACGGGGAGAGGGGAAAAACGGGGAGAGGGGAAAAACGGGGAGAGGGGAAAAACGGGGAGAGGGGAAAAACGGGGAGAGGGGAAAAACGGGGAGAGGGGAAAAACGGGGAGAGGGGAAAAACGGGGAGAGGAGGAAAAAACGGGGAGGGGGGGCGCCCCCCCCCTTTCCCACCTCTCCTTCCCTCTCTTTTCACATCTTTCCCTTCCCCCGTTTTCCCCCTCCCCCCCCCGTTTTCCTCCTCCCCCCCGTTTTCCCCTCCCCCCCGTTTTCCCCTCCCCCCCGTTTTCCCCTCCCCCCCGTTTTCCCCTCCCCCCCCCCCCCCCCGGTTTTCGCCCCCCCCCCCCCCCCCACTCCCCCCTCCCCCCCCCCCGCCCGGGGGAAGGTTGCTCGAAAAAAATTTCTGATGGGGGGAGCACAATTCTGGCACACGTTCCTTTTCCCCGGGAAATACGCACACATACAAATTTGGCGACAAATTCCATGTAAGAAAAAGAAAGCGAAAGAGAGAGAGAGCGAGAGGAGAGGGGAAAGAGAGGGAAGGGGAGGGGGGCGGGAGGGAAGGAGGAGGAGGGGGGAGAATGGGGAAGGGAAAACGGGGGACGGGGAAAACGGGGGAGCCCCCCCTCCTCCACTTCTCTTCTCCTCCCCCTCGCCCCCTGGCCCCGGCCTCTCCCGAGGGGAAGTTTGCCCGAAAGAACTTTTTTGATCGGGGGGCTTTGCCCCCCGCTGCCGCTCTCTGGAGGGGTTCGCGTCTCTAAGATTTCAATCCAATCCGACCTGGTCGTCGCGCGCTCGCTGCCAATCGCTGTCACGGGGATCGATCTCGGCGGCAACAAAACTGATGTTCGAAGGCGCTGTGAGCCATTGGGGTCCTACCTCGACAAGCTGTGAACAACCCTGGCAAGTAGGGGCTTTGTTAAAGTTTCTTCTTGCCCCAAAGTTAAATTAAAAAAAAAATAAACGTGCATTTATTAGATTATGACGGCCCCCTTTACTTTTAAATCCTAACAAAGCCGCTCCCTCTTCCCTCACGCACACATGGCCCTTATATATATATATATATATATATATATATATATATATGAGCAGACAGGAAATACGCTTGAGGCAGGAGCAGAGTGCATTGCTGGAGAGCACGACAAAGCAGTTGTTGTATGCACATCCAGAGTTTGTGTGCATCTTATGCGCAGAGTCTGTGAGTCATTGGCGTGAGTCGCGCCTGCAAGGGGCTTGGCTGTGCAAGCAAACGCTAGCGCGGCCCTTGGAGAGCAGCACCCAGAGGTTTGTGTTTTTGGAGCACAACAAGCTTTCGTCGTCTGTGCCATCAAACAAGGGTACAGAACTCTTGCAACATGCAGAGCTGGTGAAGCCAGCACAGGAGGAAGTAGGTTTTGTGCTTATGGCTCTAGATGCGAAGATGCAGGTAGAGCCTCTGGTACAATTTGTGTTGGCCTCAGGTAGCGGCAAGCTGCCCGGCGCGCCTCGTGCGGGTTTTTGCCAATTACAGCTAGCGCCAACGAGAAGAGCAGCAATCTTGCAGAGCGTGGCCGGCTGCCCCGCGTGCGCCCCTCCTCGAAGCCCAGACAGTGGCGTGGCCCCGAGCGATTGAAGTGCTGATATGGTCGAAAAAGGCAGTACCGGAGGACATTTTAGCAAATGTGACCCCGTGTCGGCCATATTATGATGTAATAAAAAAGTCTTTTTATTAAAGCTGCGGATTCAGGAATGAGGAAGCCAAATCCCGTTGGTGGACCCACGGTGTTCGACAACGCGGTGTGCGGGGCGGTGCTGGGCCTGGTGGTGTCATATGTGCTGGGCGCGCAGAAACCGGTGGTGCCGTTTGTGCTGAAACTGTGCGACTCACGGGAACCGGGCCAGACGGAAGCGCGCGCGGTCTACTACCGGGATGCCGCCCGGCTAGCGCGAGTGTGTCGTTCATTCCGGAGCGCCGTAGCGTCTACTGTGACACTGCCCAAGTTTTTGGACTGTGTGCGCACTTGCTTATTTTATGGGGAGCTAGAAGGCTACAAATGGCACTCGGCTTGCTGGAATTCGGCCAAGCGCGATCTCATTGCAATCGCGTTTGGAGTTTCATCACTCAATTTGGAGAGGCCATGGGCCTATGTATGCCGACGTTGCGAACTCGCGAATTTCGTCATCCAGGATGGTAGCACTTGCATGGTCTACCGAAAGATTTGGAATCTTTTTGGTCCGCGGGTGACCATGGCGCAAGTCGTAAATCTAGTTGCAATCTTGGGACGCAGCTGATTGCTGGTTGATTTTCTTTCCTTTTTGGGCCCTTTACAAAGATAGATACCCACAAAGCAAATTCTGCTCACGCTAGTCGTCACCCCCGAAAACGAAGAGTCAGGGCTTTTATGGAACCTGTGCGTCGAAGCCCGCGGCCCTCTTTGGTTGTCGGGTCGGGGGAGAGCACAATTCTAGCGCGCTTTTCCCCTTTTCTCCGGGAAATACGCACCGATGCTCATTTGTCGACAAATTCCACGCAAGAGAGAGAGAGAGAGAGAGAGAGAGAGAGAGAGAGAGCGAGAGGAGAGGGGAAAGAGAGGGAAGGGGGGAGGAGGGGGGGAGAATGGGGGAAGGGAAAAACAGGGGGACGGGGAAAACGGAGGGAGGGGAAAACGGGGGATCCCCCCCCCTCTCCCACTTCTCCTCTCCTCCCCCTCCCCCCCCTGGCCCCGGCCTCTCTTGAGGGGTTCACCTCTCTAAGATTTCTTGGAGTTTTAATTATTAAAAATTTTGTTGCAGTTCTCCGCGCCCCACTCCAACCATGCTTCTTTCCTCTCCCTTTCTTAGTTCCCAGTGCTAACATTAAAATTTTGTCAGGGATATTGTTTTAATTTTTTCTTGTACACAGGCGAAGCGCGCCTCTCCCGCCCCGCCCCCCCGCCCCACCGTTATGCTCCGGCTATTGCCGGAGAGATACGCATGCGCGTACACTTGTCAACAAATTTTACGCAAGAATTCGAAAAACAAGAGAGTGGGGGGGGCGGGGGGGGGGGGGGGGGGAGGGAGAGGGGCAAACTTGGAGGGGAGGGGAAAAACGGGGGAGGGGAAAAACGGGGGAGGGGAAAACGGGGGGGAGGGGGCGCCCCCCCCTTCCCATCTCCCCTCCCCTTCTGTTTTCACATCTTTCCCCCCCCCCCCCTTTTCCCTTCCCCCCCGTTTCCCCCCCCCCCTTTCCATTCCCCCCCGTTTCCCTCCCCCCCCCCCCCCGTTTTCCCCTCCCCCCGTTTTCTCTTCCCCCCGCCCGGGGAAGGGTGCTCGAAAAAAAATTTTGATCGGGGGAGCACAATTCTGGCACACATTCCTTTTCCCCGGGAAATACGCACACATAACACATTTGGCGACAAATTTCACGTAAGAAAAAGAGAGAGAGAAAGAGAGGAGAGGAGAGGGGAGGGGAAAGAGAGGGAAAGGGGAAAACGGAGGGAGGGGGAAAGGGGGGGAAGAGGGCGGGGGGCGCGATGGGAGTGCCCCGGGGGGGAGGGAGGGGGTGCGCGGGGGGCATGCCCCCGGCGCGGGCTGAAAGGGGGGGGCTCGGGGGGCTTTGCCCCCGCTGCCGGTCTCTGGAGAGGTTTGCCTCTCTAAGATTTCAATCCAATCCGTCGAGCTTTAATAAAAAACTTTTATTAAATCGTTTCATTTACTGTTTGAAAATAACTATTTTCTGGTTTGGTCCAATCCTGACTTCAGCAGGAAAGCTCCTCGGACATTCCACAGATTGTAGCCTTTTGGCAGACCTTCCCCAAAAAAAAAGAGCCTCTGCGTCGTTTGCCCATTCGTATGTCAATGACGCCCTGTCAGGGAAGGCTTGGCGCAAGACGATCTTCATGGCGCCGAGGATCGGCAGGGGGATGTACAGACCATAGAGTGAGGGATTCTGTTCTAGCAAATAATTGCCCAACGCAGTAAACATCAAAACGCCAAAATCCTTTTGGTGCCGGGATGCCAGCGGCGAAGCTCCGTCCTGCACCGTGCTGTGCCTTCTGATGCTACCAGCAAAAATCCACTTGCGTTCAGCCACCGACGGATCTCCACTGTCCGGCTGTGTTGCGCGAGCTGTCTTGCCCTCTCCTTTCATGTCGAAGACGTCGTCGGGGTACCACCAGATGTGACCCCGGGGCTGTTCGGGCAGGATAAAGAGATGGGCATGCCTGTAGTGATCTTTGTCTTCCGCCCACAGCGCGTCCATCAGCCCGGAACAGGCGGCCACCACCGACTTGACGTTTTCTTCCAGGCAGGAGCTCCGGAGTGCTTGCTGCAGCCTCTGCTCATATCCGTTCCCGGATAAAGTGAAGCGCAGCTCGGGACGCTCTGGCAAGAACGGCTTTTGCTTCAATCGGCGCTCAACCCACTTGTTGGACTCATCCACCCATTCCGCAGTCATGCCTGCCTGCTGCAAGAATTCGCGGATTTTAGCACCCTTGGCATCCCTAATCTTGCTGAGAAGCTTTTGGTATTCACTGATTTTTTCAGAGCGTTCAAAGTACCCGTAGATGCTAGCATCCAATTCGCGATCATCATCATCATGGTCGGTGTATATAGCAGAGCCCCCGACACGATCAATATCAATATTGCGGTTGAATTCTTTGACTTGGTCAACTGCGACTTTTAGAAGCTCGCTCCCAAAGTTAAAACCTAGCTCTACCAGCACGGCCCTGACGCCCTCGGCATACAAAAACTCAAAGGCGATGGTATTCCAGAAATAGTCCCAATAGCCGGCCGTGCCTCGCAGCGATGCCTGTCCCTTTGGCCGAGTGTTGGGGGGCAACTTAAAGCCGAAGGACGAGCCATCGATCAGCCTATTCAACCGACGCATGAGTGCTTCCTTGGCTTCAGAGTCCTGAATAGGATAATACCCATCGTCGTCGACTGGTAGGACCAACGTATACGGCGATTTGGGGCTAGACCCGCGCATCCGGTGCAGGATTTCGAGCACGGTGGCGTCGACATCAGCTACGCGCAGATTGCACGGCAAATAGATGCCATGTTGGGGTGGATTAGAAACAGAACGCTTTGGTTTGCAGGGTATGAGATACATTCTATTTGCATCTGTTTCGTTCTTGGCGGCCCTGTGCATGCTACGATGGCTAGCTTTCTCTCCCTGCATTGTTTCTGTAATGAGCGCCCCCGCCTCCCAGTACAAATCGCAGGTGCCTTTTTTACACAGACTCTTCAACTGCACCATAAGACCTACCGACGCGTGATCTTGAAGCACACCCGCCAGTACCTCCTGGGTGTCGGGCCTCGGATAGACCACCGATTCCCAGCTGTTTGCGTGGCTGAGCTTGTACACGATTTCTATCAGGGCTTCCTGTGCGCGATCACTATCCAAAACCATCGTACGTTCCTTTTGCAGCAGGCTGTCGTTTCGTTTACAGCGCAGGAAGAAGACATTGTCGTCCGCTTCGGGGGTGGGGGCATCATCGGCGAGGACTGGCACAAGGTACAAGCTGCTCTTCTTGCGTTCCGTTTGACTTTTGTTCCACTCTTCAATGCGCAGCCCTTCAAGCTTAAAGTAATACAGCTGATCATTGATGTCACACTCTGCTTCAAGCAAACGACCAAGCTCCTGCTCTGGATCAAGACTTGCTCCACTCATTTTTAAAAAACCTATTAGTAGTGAATTCGTGTAGGCCCGACCTCACGCGGCGCAAATTCATATAAAGTTGGGGGCAGGGGCGAGGATAAGGGGGAGAGGCAGGGGGCGGGGAGGGGAAGGAGAAAAACGGGGGACGGGGGAAACGGAGGGAGGGAGGGGGATGTGCCGCGTGCTGCCCTTTCTCCCTTCTCCAGCTGCCTGCCCCCCTTCCTCTTCTGGTAGCGTTAGCGCTGGTTTTTATATGGTCG
>WBZZ01005648.1:67500-72500 GCA_019918135.1 Paulinella micropora
TCAACTGATGAAATATCGACTAATGTCAGAAAAAAGGAGCTTCTGATTTCGTCAACCAGGAAGTCTGTGGGTAAAGTATAGATAGATAGATAGATAGATAGATAGATAGATAGATAGATAGATAGATAGATAGATAGATAGATAGATAGATAGATAGATAGATGGATGGATGGATGGCGATAAATAGCCAGCTAGCTACGCGCTGTACCCAGGCCGTGCGGCATGAAGACGGCTGCCATGGACGCCTCCTCCATCTCGTGCTCCGTGCCCTTGACCAAAATGCCCATCTTCATCAAGTGCTTCACCAACACCTGCCGACCAACATACATAGCATATTGGTTGGCTGTGTTTGTGTGAGTATATTATGCATGTACAATGTACGTTACCTATGTATGTATATACGCATTTTTGTTACGCATGCATGTATCCATCAACGTATTTGCAACAAGAGGAGCGAGATATGTTGTGCGTTGTGCGCGGCGGCTGGCGCTGTGTGCTGGCTTACTCGTTCGGCCAGGCGGTGCATGTCGGCATAGTTCACGCCGGGTTTCAGCGCGTCGATCACCTGCACACGCAGTCGCGCGCGTGGTCTGTGCGGCTGTGTGTTGGCTGGCGCGTGCTGCACTGTCAGGGCTGGCTGCTCAAACGTCGCGCCTGGTCCGGTGCGCCTGTGCTGCGTGCCCGTCTCTGCCTGTGATCTGGGCGCGCGCGCGCGGCAGATCAAGCTGCACCAGCTGCTGGCTGCCCCCGACTGGACGAGCAGGCAGCTTTTTTTTTGGGGGGGGGGGGGGAGGGGGGGGGGGGGTGACCTGGTCGTGGGCGTCGAGGACGGCCTCGTAGACGGTTCGCTGCTGCTTGGTGAACTTGCCGTTGATGGGGAAGGAGCGCGTCAGGTCGGTGCAGTAGCCGTTGTACTCGGCGCCCATATCCAGCACCACCGACTCACCCGAGCGCAGGGGTTGGTCGTTGGGGTTGCCCGCCCAGCCGTAGTGCAAAATCGCGCCGTTGGCCCCGGAGGCGCAGATGGCAGTGTAGGCCAAGTGCCGCGCGCCGCCGTAGTAGCTGGTGTAGGCCTTGAAGAGGGCCTCCAAGTGGCGCTCGTTCATGCCCGGGTGCGTGTGCCGCATCACGTACACGTGCGCTTGGCTGCTCACGCGGTTGCACACGCGCAAATACTCCACCTCCATGGGCGTCTTGATGACACGCATTTCCGTCAGGAACGGGTGCAGCTTGTCCACGTGCTTGCGGAACTTGTCCATACCCGGAAAGTTCACCACCATGGGCGTGGGCAGCCCTGAGTCGGTGTTGGTGCCGCTCAAGACGTGGATGTGCTCGATGTTTCGTTTGGCTAGTTGAGCGGCCAATTGGTCGGTGTGGTAGGTGTGGTCAGCCAGATAGCGCTCCGAGTACCAGCTCAGGTTTTTGCGGGTGCCTAGCCAGCGCTGCATGTCGTCCTCGATTTTTGGCACGAACAGCAGTGTCTGCTTGCGTTCGAGGTCAAGGACGCCGTAGCAGTCGGGTAGCACCAGGCCGAAGAGGTAGAGGAAGTAGGCCTCCTGGCGAAACACGCTCTTGGTGCAGTCGCTGTCGTACAAGTTGAACTGCGCCGAGTCGCCGCCTCGTACTACGATGGCCGCTTTCTCGTGGTTGGGCGCCAGCGCAGACTTTGCCTGTTCGAAGACGCGCTTGCGGATGTCCTGGTGCAGCTTGGCCAGAAACTGCCCGTCGCTCAGAAACTTGGTTTCTGGCGTCTCTGCGAACGCACAGAGACAGACAGACAGACAGACAGACATACATACATACATACATAACATAACATAACATAACATAACATAACATAACATAACATGACATAACATGACATAACATAACATAACATAACATATACATATACATACATACATACATTACATTATATTACATAAATTACATAAATTACACACATACATACATACATACATACATCAATACATACATGCATACATACATACATACATATACATACATACATACATACATAACACAACATACATACTAAACACAACATATATGCATAACACAACATACATACAGAAATTAACATACATGCATACAAACATGCATGCATACACATAACACAACATACATACAGAAATCAACATGCATGCATACATACATGCATGCATACATACATGCATGCATGCATGCATGTATGTATGCATGCATGCATGCATGCATGCATACATGCATACATGCATACATGCATACATGCATACATGCATACAGCATACATGCATGCATACATGAATGCATACATACATGCATACATACATACATACATTACAGACATGCATTACAGACATGCATTACAGACATGCATTACATACATACCTACATTACATACCTACATTACATACCTACATTACATACCTACATGCATACCTACATGCATACCTACATGCATACGTACATGCATACCTACATGCATACCTACATACATACCATCATACCTACATACCTACCTACATTCCTACCTACATACATACATGCATTACATACATGCGTTACATACATGCATTACATACCTACATTACATACCATCATACATACCATCATACCTAGCATCATACCTACCTACATACCTACATACATGCATTACATACATGCATTACATACATGCATTACATACATACATTACATACCTACATTACATACCTACATTACATACCTACATTACATACCTACATTACATACCTACATTACCTACCTACATTACATACCATCATACCTACCAACCTACCAACCTACCAACCTACCTACCTACTTACATACATACATTACATACATTACATACATTGCATACATTGCATACATTACATACATTGCATACATTGCATACATACATAAATTGCATACATACATGCATTACATACATGCATTACATACATGTATTACATACCTACATTACATACCTACATTACATACCTACATTACATACCTACATTACATACCTACATTACATACCATCATACCAACCAACCTACCAACCTACCAAACCTACCTACCTACCTACCTACCTACATTACATACATTACATACATTGCATACATTGCATACATTGCATACATTACATACATTACATACATTGCATACATTGCATACATACATACATTGCATACATTGCATACATTGCATACATTGCATACATTGCATACATTACATACATACATACATACATACATACATGTATGCATACATGTATGCATGCATGCATGCATGCATGCATGCATGCGTACATACATACATACATACATGCATACATATACATACATACATACATACATACATGCATACATACATACATACATTACATACATACATACATACATACATACATGCATGCATGCATGCATGCATGCATACATACATACATACATACATACATACATTACATAGAAACATAAATTACATAGAAACATATATTACATACATACATACATTACATACATACATACACACACACCATACATACACACCATACATACATTACATACATTACATGCATTACATGCATTACGTACATTACATGCATTACATGCATTACATACATTACATACATTACATTAAATTACATTACATTACATTACATTACATTACATTACATAACATTACATAATATGACATGACATGACATAACATAACATAACATAACATAACATAACATGACATGACATGACATGACATAACATAACATAACATAACATAATTAATTGTTTCCACCGCATCAAAAAACAGTGAAAAATAAGACATTTGGTCCCAGCCGGAGCAGGATGGTCACTTGACTGTGAAAAGCTGTGGCCCATAGTGCTAGCCATTGAATTTTTTCAGGTCATGGCTGTCACAATTGTGATCACGTGGCCATGGACTTGTGACCTTCCCAACTTGTTGCGTGGCCATGGTCACTTTTCACAGTCAAGTGACCACACTGTTCGGGTCGGGTCCAAATGTCTTAGTTTTTCGATGTGATGGAAATAAATAATAACATAACATAACATAACATAACATAATATAACATAATATAACATAACATAACATAGCATAACATACATACATACATACATACATACATACATACATATATACATACATACGTACATACGTACATACGTACAGACATACATACATACATACATACATACATACATACATAACATACATACATACATACATACGTTGGCCGGTGGCGGAAGGGTCATTCAATCTATATTATATATCTAAAATAGCTAGCGAGAGAGGTGCAGCTTGATCCTGAGTGGGCAAGCCGGTCCAACTGTCTATCGGCAGCTGTTCGTCGGTCTATTTCTATCAATCTTGTTCTGTCTGTTCTGTCCGCTGTCAGTTCTATTCTATCTATGGTAGCCAGCCAGCGAGCTGCAGCTGGACCCTGAAAGGGTTGTCCGGCGGCGGGTAGGTCTGCGGGCCAGTTGTGCCAGGGCTGTCCGGCAGGGATGTGCTTGAAGAAGACGTGTGCAGCGCGCGTGGTGCCGTTCTGCCGCACCACCGGCACGATGCGCCGCATCACGAAACCCTACACAGCACAACACACACAGCGAGCTTGAACGAGGCAGCATAAGATGAAAGCATGGACGGATGACTGGATGGATGGATACATGGACGGATGGCTGGCTGGCTGACTGGATGGATGGATGGATGGATGGATGGATGAATGGTAGGAAGGTAAGTAGGTAAGTAGGTAGGTAGGTAGGTAGGTAGGTAGGTAGGTAGTTGTAGGAAGAGAGGGTGGTTGTGTGAGGTTGCCTGTGTGGGCCTGAGCGCATCGTAGCCGTAGCTGTCGTCCGCCATGCGCAATTGCGCCTGCCCGCCCAGACAGCCAGCCAACCAAGCAACCAACCAACAACACACACACACACACACACAAACACACACACACACACACACACGTTCGCAATTACCCGTACACATGGAAAAGAGGTGAGGAGGCAAAGGAGATGGAGGGAGAA
>WBZZ01005648.1:77500-87760 GCA_019918135.1 Paulinella micropora
CACACTCGCTCTCTCTCTCTCTCTCTCTCGATCTCTCTCTCTCTCTCTCTCTCTTCTCTCTCTCTCTCTCTCTCTCTCTCTCTCTCTCTCTCTCTTTCCTTCTCCTCATCTGCTGCATGTGACTCCACTGTCACAGCCTCTCGCCCCTTCTCTCCTGCGGGCTTCCTCACCCCGCAACTGCACGTCTTCTATGGCCCAGCTAGTGTGCTAGGGAGTGATCCTTCTTTCGCAGCCTTTCCTTCTCTTGGGTCAGCGGAGAGGGCAGCTCATTCCCTCTCCTTTTCCTGTTTCCCTTGGCCCTGGTGTCACAGCCCCTAGCTTCAGAAGGTGGGCCCATGATCCGCTTGCAGGCTATTGGCCATGGGGCTCTTGCCACCTGCTTGAATGCTAGGATGTAACTCCTTGCCATTTCTGACCTTGAGGGTTTCTAGACAGCTCTCTCTTTCGGCCTCCAGCGCTTGTGACTTATTGCTGGCGCTTGCCTGCTCCATTCGACTTGTTCGTTTCACACGCGAGCCTCTAACTTGTTGCTCAGACTGTTTTCGAATTGGCCATGGCGAGTTTCTCCTCCCCCTTCATCTTCCCTCTCTCTCTTCCTTCTCTCCCTTTTCTGTGGACTTGCTCCTCTTGAGGCATGTCTGCGCTCCTTACCGCTTTTCCTCCTCTCCCTCTTATGTTGTTGTTTTACTAGTGCATGCTCTTCTGCTCCTTTTTCCTCTTTCTTTTTTCTTGTCTTTGAGCTCTAGAGTCCTATAGTACAGTGAGACATGCTCTGGCGTCCCGAGTCGGCCGGGGATGATTAGACATCTACTTGTCTTTAAGTGGGTTTAAGGCCGTTATCCATGCACCATCATGCCACTGGTTTAATTACTGTAATTAAATTTACAACAACAACAACAACAACGTTATCCATGCACCATCTTGCCACTGGTTTAATTACTGTAATTAAATTTACAACAACAACAACAACAACAACGACGACGACGACGACGACGACGAGTCGGCCGGGGATGATTAGACATCTACTTGTCTTTAAGTGGGTTTAAAGGCCGTTATCCATGCACCATCATGCCCTTGGTTTAATTACTGTAATTAAATTGACACTAACAACAACAACAACAACAACAACAACAGCAGCAGCAGCAGCAGCAGCAAGAACAACAACAACAACAACAACAACAACAACTACAACTACAACGACAACTACAACGACAACAACAACAACAACAACAACAACTAGCAATTGATATTAATTGAGTTGAACAACAACAACAACAACAACAACAACAACTAGCCATTGATAATTAATTAAATTGAACAACAACAACAACAACAACAACAGCAACAACAACAACACAACAACCCGTTATTGATTGTTAATTAAAGGAACAACAATAACAACAACAACAATATCCAACAGTAAACAACCAGCAACAACAACGACAACAACAACAACGACGACGACGACGACAACAAAACAACAACAGCAACAACAACAACAACAACAACATCAACAACAGCAACAACAACAACAACAACAACAACGACGACGACGACGACGACAACAACAACGACAACACCGACAACAACAACAACTAACGACAACGACAACGACGAAGAAAAAAAAGTCAACAACGACGACAGCAACAAGAACAACGACCAGCAAGAACAACACACACACAGCAGCAGCAACACCAGCATGATTGCAATGTCATCAACAGCAGGAGCAAGTAGCAGTGTTTCGTTGTTGTTGTTGTTGTTTCTCGTTATTTTTGTTCCTGTCTGTCTAACTTCGTGACCTGGTTTTGTTTTCTTGAACAGCTATCCATTTCCGTAGTTGTGCGGGAGAAAGAGCATGTTGCATCGTTACTTCCTCGCCTCGTTGCGTTGGGAGCTGAGCAGTGCCTCACTTCGAGTTGGTCTATTTCATGTTGGTTCCCGACAGCTTCACTCTTGAAACTTGCTGAGAATGACTTGGTTAAATTCGTCAAGCTGAATGAAAAGCCGGTGTTGCACCAAGGTAGTGATGGCATTATGGAAAAAGTGCGTGTGCCCTCGATTTTGCCACGTACAGGAAACAAATACAGCGCCACTACCAAAATTCCCTTTCTTACTGAAACCAGCACCACTACCAAAACTCCCTTACCTACTGAAATGGTTACCGTGTCTCAGATTTCATCATTCAGCACTCCAAGCAAAGTAGCCAGAACCCTTGCAAAAGGTTTGTGGACAGATCACTCGGAAATTGTGAGTGAACCCAGAAACACCCCTGTACCACTGTCTGCACACCCTGGCAAGACCACTATCAACGCAGTCAAGCAAGGAGCAGAAGAGGAAATCGAGATTCAGGAAATGAAACTTCCTTCTGCGACATTTGATGAGGTTGTCTGGGAAATGCTATCCTACGCCGCTTTCGAACCAAACTTAGATGTTGTGAAGGCACATCCGATGTTGAAAAGATACGCAGAAGATTTTGGTCGACGGAAGGGCGACATGGGTGTAGTTGCGGTCTTGTCGAAGGGAGCCCAACGAAGCGGCAAAAAATACGTCGGTGCTGCATGGATCCGCCTAGCATTAAAGGAATCTGAGCGAGGCTTTGCTTACCTGCAAAGCGATATACCCGAGCTCGCCATTGCCGTTCTCCCCGAGTACCGTGGACAAAGAGTCGGCGCTAAGCTCCTGGATGCGCTTCTGAGTGCTGCAAAAGAATCAGGTTTTCCTGGAGTTACTTTGAGCTGCCGCAAAGACAACCAGCCGGCACGAGGGCTCTACGAAAATCGCGGATTCAAATCAGTAGGAAAAGTACGGATCGATAATTCGCTGCTGATGGTCAAAATTTTTTGAGCATATATCTCAGCACTGCGGTTACAGATGTAAATATTACTAAGTCTTAGAGTCAGTAACTGAGTTACAAGTACACGCATGATTTTACACAAAGTTAGGGTCTTAAAAAACACATGAAACCTAGAAGAAAACTGGTCAAAACTTTTTTGACATTCCGACATCTTGGACTTGCCTCCAGGAATGAAGCAGGCACATCCCTATTTCAATATTTTTGTATCTATCGTAAGTATATGTCAGGGAGACATGATTACAATAAAAAAACTGTAGCAAGGTCCAGGAAAAAGTGTACAGGCATGTGTAGGTCATACAGGTGAAGTTGTGAAAACACACTTTTTGGTTTGTATTAATAGCTTCTAGGCAAAATAAACAAAAAATCCTTTGCTGGAGCTTTAATTTATGATAATAAAAGATGATTCCAATACTTGAAAGTCTTAAAACTGATGAATACTAAGATGTATATGTCCCCACTGAAAACTAAAAAAACACAGGTTTTGTGATTTCGAGTTTTTGTCTTCTACACCGTAGGCTGAGACATTGACAGATTACACAAAGTTGGAGAAATACGTTTAATGATCATACAAAACGGTTTATCTAGTCCGCATCTGTGTAAGAAATAATTCTCAAGCTACAAAAGATTATTAATAGATTTTCATGTTTCGACAAGGAAACTTGAATATCAAGTTTGATTTTCTACTTCACCGTAGGCTAGCTCGTTTGTAGCCTACACTTGAAGTAAAAGTATCAAAAGATATTTTGTACAAGTGATGAAAAACACTCAAAGTTACTTACTAATATTGTATATACGGAGGCTTAGATAGCCGCTATGATACCGTCCACTTTGTGCTAAGAGATATCTGATGCACTCAGGGAACCCTCCACTCTGAGCGGCTCAGTTTTTCCTAGGTTGCGGCCCGGCGGGCCAGGACACACAGTCGCCGTGGAAGCCAGGCGGTGAATTTCCGTGGCATTGCATTTTTTCAACTTGAGTGACTGAAAAACACTGTCAGAACTTTCACGTCACACGTCTTCAACTTCTGACAGTCTTGCCTGGTGGTACGCGGCCCGAACTAAGTAACCGGCGGTAGTAAACCGCTGTGACAGATAAAATCATGCGGTTTTCAACCACTAAATATATTAAAGCTCAACTTGCAAGTGTAGACTCTTCCTGATTTAAAAATTGAAAAATCAACTTGAAATTTTGTAGCCTGGTATTACTGATCAAGTTTCATCCGCATCTGAGTTGTAAAATATGCCACGGTAACAAAAAAGTCAAAATATTACCGCTACTTCGTATATCATGTTCAAATTCAAATTTAATTTTTGAGTTGAATATGGCAAACAAAGCATTTGATTTAGATCTCTACACTCACAAAAAAATAAGTACTAAAAAACGATCAGAACTCGTTGAGTTCCGCCGGTGAGCCTGTAGGCATCACCCCCGGATAGCCGGTAAAAAGTACCTTTTCCTGGTGACAGGTGCACCAGCTTGTTTTTCAGTATTATTTGTCCGGATTGGACCTGATGCCATTTTATTCCTGGTCTATTGCCGTTTTCCTTTTTGGCTTCACTGAGCTAATATAACGAGACATCATTCTCATATTTTGAGGACTGTGTTTGGTTGTATTACCGACTTTTTACGAGCTATCGTTGGGGGCATTACATTTGGAGTGCACATCACTAGGGTGATTTCTTTCTGCTTTGCCACACAGGCAACAGAGTGAATTTTCACTGACCTGTCTCACACGGGGACGTCAGACGAAAACAATACTCCAACACAGCTCCCTCATAACTCTTTCGCAAAACAAATAATTTGATTGGTCTCAAGCAGGTGTCTCGTACCCTCTAGCCCAATCCATATCTGTGTGCTCACAAGGAGACATCAGATACAAACTCTCTGTCGTTCTTGCTGTTCTCACACAGAGACCAAGAAGAAGGAGGTGGACAGAAGAGTGAAGGAACACACACAAAACACAAACAAGCATAGGGACAGGAGCACAGCACTTTACCCTTCTAGTTTGTGCATTTATCTGCATTATCTCACACATACGTCAGAGTATTTTTG
Organism: Paulinella micropora; assembly: GCA_019918135.1. Lineage (NCBI taxonomy): Eukaryota > Cercozoa > Imbricatea > Euglyphida > Paulinellidae > Paulinella > Paulinella micropora. The sequence continues at coordinate 82,407 of WBZZ01005648.1, forward strand.
CAAATCTCTGATCGTTTTCTAAAGGTAGGTCTGAGAACCTATCCGACCGACTGTCGACTTCTCAAGGAGAGCTTTTCTAGCTTCTCTATTACTATCTGTGTGTAGGTCCTAGTGCCTCATACTAGATACAATATAGAAAAGAAGGAGGAGAAAGTAATCTGAGTAAGGAGAACAAGAAATCGGAGAAAGTCTCAAAGACTATTTTTCTCAAACAAAAACAAACATACAAACAGTGTTTCATAGAGGACAGGGAATCTTATCCTACCCTCTCTATTAGTTTCTCTCTTCACTAGTCAATCGACTGAAGGAGGAACAGAACACAAACGAACAAAAACCAAACATAGGAGCTGACACTGTCCTGTTAATTACTACTACGACATCATGTCGACAGAGACCGCCGAAACGAGTGAATTCTCGGAGGCAGAACAAAGAAGAGAAGAAGAAGAAGCAGGAGGAGGAGGAGGAAGAGGACTGAATGAAGGAGGAGGAGGAGGAGATGAAGGAGTAGGAGGAGGAGTAGAAGAGGGCTGGGATGATGAAGGAAGATATGGAGGAGACGAAGATGAAGGAGGATTTGAACAAGAAGAGACGGGAGGAGGAGGAGCATATGGTAATCCCTTACCACCCGCCTACACGGGAGGAGGAGGACGGAAAATGATCGACTTGATTCATAGTGATGGAGAGGAGATCACAGTGGAGGAACAACAGTGGGTGCAAGACCACTATGACCTCACTAAAGAAGAGTTTGATAACAAGATGGGGGGAGAGAAGGATACCTATGTGTGGATCCCTCAAGATCAAAGAAGAGAGAAAAGTCGTGCTAAAAAGGATGTCTATATCCTATTATCAAACACAGCACAGCTCCTCGGCAAACTGGTCTCTGATCCAGAAAAGAGAAAGAAGATACAGCATATCAAGTTTGGGGACACACACACCCACCTTGAATTACTCGATGCTATCTTTGGGGTGTACACTCAAACCCTGATTTGGGAACGTTCATACGGCCCACGATGTGAGGGTTACCTCCAGTACACACACCCAAGAGCAATAGCCAGATTCCTCGCGACTGGTCAGGAGGCAGTCGATGTAACAAAAATGAAGACCAATCTGGGTTCGAAAAACTCGAGTGGCATATTTCATTTTTTACGATGGAAATGAAGGCCTTGGAGGAGGGGAAGGCAGAGATGGAAAAAAGCATTAAGGCAGCAGGAGAAACTCATCCTGTGATTGATGAGTTAGAGAAGACTGACAGAGTTCCGACCAAGATCAGACTGTTGATGGGTCCGTTACTGCACAAGGAGGCATGGAAGAGATGGATTCCTACCAAGGATCACTCTGTCCTTAAATCACTTAGTAACGCACCACCGGTCGCCAACAAAGCAGGTGTTGACCAATATGTGGAGAAATATAATTTTCTCAGATCTGCTTCTGAATTGGTGGCCTTTATCACTCATGCTCAAAAGCTGGTGATATCTGAGAAGAAGAAGGCGAAAGAGAATGAGGAGTTCGAGAAGACGATGAGACTGGAAAGAATGAAAGCAAAAGTGAGTGGTGCAAAGACACACCCTCCGACATATTTGACCCCACCAGCTCCTGCCCCACCAGCCCCTGCACCCCCGGGCTCAACTACGGTGGTGGTCACAAACACGGAGAGGAAGGACAGACAAAATATCATAAATGCCTTCAAGGGGAAGAAAGGAGGAGTGGCAAGTCTCATGCTATATGCCAAGACGAGCTCAGACAAAGGCTCTGATGCTTCGCTTTTGAGCAAGCTCAAAGAGATCAATGCCTGCATGAAGGCTTTTCCTTGCGACGAAACGCAGGAATACGAGGCCCTTGTTACTGTTTTTGACCAATCTCTAGTCTCGGAGGGATTTGATCTGACACAGTACAAGTTTTTGAGAAAGAAGGAGGAGATTAAGAGAAACAATGCAACAGGCCTAGACGCTCAGTGTGAACTGGCGGTGGCCACACTCATTTCATATTTTCAATCTCATGGATACCAGCATCTCTGCACTGGTACTCTCATAGGATTTGAAATCTTTGAGACAGTGGCGATGAGTTTGAGGAGTGCTGTTGGCTTGGCGGCGACCCTTACGGAGGTAGTTTCCTCCTATGGGCTATTCTATGGCCGCAAGTCGATCATCCTCTATTTCTTTTCGGCGTTACACACAGTTAACCCGAGTAAGCTTACTCAGCTCATACAACAATGCTCGACGTTTAGCTCAGTGAAGTCCAAGAACTTCCTCGAGACACACGAGTTCGAAAATACGGTTCAAAGCGTTGCTCCGTCAGCACTGTTTCAAGAAGTGATGAGTGCATGCTCAAACATGGACTCGCTCACGGAGGCACATACGGCACAGGCAGGCGGTGTACCTGTTGGCGCACAAGCCACGTACACAAACAGAGTTGCCGGTTGGAAGAGACAGAGAGAGCCAGACCTGAAGACCGCATGTTGGAGGTGGTTCGCGGGCTTGCAGTGTAAGGCACAGATGGAGAACAGAGACTGCTCTTTCAATCATGATAGGCAGAACCCAACAGCAAGGGCAAATTTTCTGAGCAGGACGGAAGGCAAGGAACCGGGCCCTTTCAACATGCTTCAGATTGCCGCTGCGAACGAAGGTTGGTACGCCAATATGTGTGATGATGAGGAGTTACGACAGGCGATCATTGCCTATGTGGAGAGGATGAAGGAGAAGAAGGAGGAAAGGGAGAGACAAAAGAACCTAAAGGCCTCTCAAAGAGGACGAGGAGGAGGAGCAGGAGCAGGAGGACGAGGAGGAGGAGCAGGAGGAGGACGAGGAGGAACATGGAGAGGAGCCTCGAGGTGGCAGGGAACCCCTCAGAGAGGACGAGGAGGAGGTCGGGGATATACCCCTTATGAAGGGAGAGCTGTTCGAGCTCCAGCCCCCCCACCCAGAGGCTGTTGTGCAGAATGGGCCAACGCTTCCTCAATCTGAATACAAAGATGTGGGTACACAGAGACTGCAGCCCTAAGGTAGTCTCATACCCGTTCATACATCACGGTTACCAATGATAACTAGGCCAACGCTTCCTCTATGTGAAAACAAAGATGTGGGTACACAGAGACTGCAGCCCCAAGGTAGTCTGGACTCTCATACCCGTTCATACAGCACGGTTACCAATGATAACTGATGCAAATAGGAAGGCGAGACTTGCGATGGAGGCGAGGAGGCCAATGGCAGACGTATCGCCTCGGCCAAGCAAACAACCACGAACAGACTCAATGTCTACGATCGCGGCGGGTGGCGAGCAAAAAGACAATGTGTGTACTCAAGTGCCACAAGACAATGTCGCTCAAATAGTAAACGCACCAGTACCGCAGAATAATAAAAATGTTAATGAGGTGAAGCAGGAGGAGAAGAAGGAGGAGTTGAAAAACTTAGAGACAAGACTCCAAAATTTGGAACGTAAAGTTCTTGTTCTCGCAGTCAATATACATGTTCTCGCAGTCAATATACACAGGCCCGATGCTCTGTGTTATACGGAACTTTATTGTGAAACATTGAAGACAATATTAAAAGTTGGTAATGATACGATGGCGAATATTAATATTGTCGGCCGGAAGTTTTTAATCGATCCCGGGACTGGGTGGACGGAAATATAAAAAATTCGACTGGCACTCTGAAGGGAGTGGGTAGCCGGACGGTCATCACGGGAATCATCACACTGACCTTTAAATTAAAATCCGCACGAGTATACCGTATGGACCTTTATGTCGTCCCCGGTTACCACGGTCAATATTACTATCGTATGACCAATTGGCTACGATGGGGGCTGTGGTTGATTGCGCCGCACGGCGAGTGATATATGGAGTAAAAAGAGGAGAAGAGAACGATATTGATCCCTTCAACGCTACTGACTCTTATGAGGCTTATGAGCTGAGTCTAGCGACGGATCACAAGAAAGATGGCCATCGCACATGAGGCACTTGAGGTGTACGTTCACCCCCATGTCGTAAGACCGGATGAACTGTCCTGGACCGACAATTGGGAATCCCAAGTGTGCACTGTCACAGTTCCGACATGCCATTGGGACAAAAAGTCTATTGATGACTTAATCGAGAAGCGAAAGGAGGAGATAATATGTGTCGCACAAAGAAGCCCGTCGTTGGCGAGATTCGCGGAAGGAGTAGGAACAGATGTCCATATTACTAACGGATACTGTTTCCATGCGAAAGTAGGAGAAGAAAAAAGGGAGGCGTTTGTACCAAGGAGAACGGGGCGAATCCCGGATACTCCACCAGAAACTATTAAAAGTTTTATTACTGATTTCTGGGGTGACGAGCCCACGTGGCCGCGTTCACTAACTGAAGTGAAGAAATGCTTACGGACTTTATTCGAAAATAATAAGCCGTATACTATTATCCTGCCATATAATGAGAAGGCGATATGGGCGCAGGAAATAAGGGACCGGCTTATTGATCATCCTATACCGGTACCCTCTCGCAAGCAACAGCTAGTGGTGGCTTGTCGTATGGGAACTCGTGAGCAGAGCAGTGCATACAAGCGGAAGCTCAGAGACCTCGACAAGTTGAAATTGATACCGCAAGCATTCACATGCTTTGATGGTTTTTACACCCGTAAAGCTCCTTTGCAATACGCGAGACTCATTGACATGCTGGCGGAGCTCGGTAAAGATGATGAGCCGGACACGGTCACGTATGAAAGACGGGCCTAGATGATGTCTCGGAAGAGGACTTAGGCTTGGAGGAGGACAGAGAACCCCTCAAGCAACATAAGCAGATGTCTGATGAAGATTTTCAAGCGGCGGCGCGGAAAATATTGGAAGAAGGAGTAGGCACGGAGAAGGAGAAGGAGCTTTTAAAAGCCAAATTAGAGGCGAACAAGGAAGTTTTTGACCCTCCACATGCAGGTGGTGTCAAGCCTGAAGATTTCACTGCGGTTATTTACAAAATTCTGGGAGCGGAGCCGTCACCGGCACCACGAAGGGCGAATTTGAGTATACATGAGGCGAAGATAGCGGAGGAGCTAGCAAGACAGCTGCTCAATGAGGACTTTATTGAGAGATCAACATCTCCAATAGTCTCACAACCGAGAATAGTGCCGAAGCCAGGAGGAGAATGGCGCCTGACAGTTAACTATGCTCGTGTTAACAAGGTGCTGGAGGAAGAGAGAAATCCTCTCCCGACATTAGAAGAAGGAAGGAGAGTACTGCGGAATGCAAAATTCTATTCGGTCATTGACCTTAAGAATGGCTTCTGGCAGATACCACTGGAGGAAAAGTCCAGATGGCTGACGGCGTTTGTGGTGGGTATGGAAATATACCAATGGAAAGTGCTTCCGATGGGCCTCAAGCAAGCCCCAGGACTT
>WBZZ01005649.1:15000-17500 GCA_019918135.1 Paulinella micropora
GATAGATAGATAGATAGATAGATAGATAGATAGATAGATAGATAGATCGATCGATCGATCGATCGGATCCGATCGATCATCGATCGATAGATAGATAGATAGATAGATAGATAGATAGATAGATAGATAGATAGATAGGTAGGTAGGTAGGTAGGTAGGTAGGTAGGTAGGTAGGTAGGTAGGTGGGTGGGTGGGTGGGGGGATGGATGGATGGATGGATGGATAGATAACAGACAGATAGACAGATAGATAGATAAATAGATAGATAGATAGATAGATAGATAGATAGATAGACATACTTACAGACAGAGACCGACCCTGAAGAAATGTACACGGTCGGTACCTTTATATATATATATATATATATATATAATATAATGTAATATAATATATATATATATGTATTATATATTATAAATAAATAAATATATATATATATATAATATAATGTAATATAATATATATATATAATATGTATTATATATTATAAATAAATAAATATATATATATATATGTATGTATGTATGTATGTATGTATGTAATGTATGTAATGTATGTAATGTATGTAATGTATGTAATTTATGTCATGTTATGTAATTTATGTCATGTTATGTCATGTATGTAATGTATGTAATGTATGTAAGTAATGCATGTAATGCATGTAATGTATGTATGCATGCATATATACATATATATATATATATGTATGTATGTGTGTGTGTGTGCGTGTGTGCATGCATGTTTAAGTGTGTGCACTATTATTATTATTATTATTATTATTATTGTTATTATTATTATTATTATTTTATGGACACCGTGATAGCCCAGTGGTCAAGTTCTACCATCTGGGCCCTGTCGCCAGTTCGATTCCCGTCGGTGCCACCAGTATTTTCATTGAACATACCGGTCTGGAAGTGTTGGAACTGCCCGTGCGGGGGTGTCATTAGAGCCTATCGTCAATTCTTCGTACTCCCCTCACGGGTGAGACGATGGAGGCGCATGTGCAGATTTGCATCAGCCATTGACAGAGAAGCACTATTATTATTATTATTAGTAGTAGTAGTAGTAGTAGTAGTAGTAGTAGTAGTAGTAGTAGTAGTAGTAGTAGTAGTAGTAGTAGTAGTAGTAGTAGTATTATTATTATTACTATTATTATTATATTATATTATTATTATTATTATTATTTATTATTATTATTATTATTATTATTATTATTATTATTACTGGCTGATTGGTATAAAGCTCCTAGAGTAATGTTCTATGCCGTCACTTCCTTTATTCCACCGATTGGTGTGGAGACTTTCCTTATGGAATGGAGGACTGGATGCACATGGCCTTTTGGCTCAGCAATTGGCAGGAGATACACTATTATTATTACTATTATTACTATTATTATTATTATTATTATTATTATTATTATTATTATTGTTGTTGTTTTTGTTGTTGTTGTTGTTGTTGTTGCTGTTATTATTGTTGTTGTTATTATTATTATTATTATTATTATTATTATTATTATTATTATTATTATTATTATTATTATTATTATTATTATTATTATTATTGGACACCGTGATAGCCCAGTGGTCAAGTTCTACCATCTGGGCCCTGTCGCCAGTTCGATTCCCGTCGGTGCCACCAGTATTTTCATTGAACATACCGGTCTATTTCTGGACCAGTATTTTCATTGAACATACCGGCCCGTCTGGAAGTGTTGGAACTGCCCTTGCGGGGGTGTCATTAGAGCTTATCGTCAATTCTTCGTACTCCCCTCACGGGTGAGACGATGGAGGCGCATGTGCAGAAATGCATCAGCCATTGACAGAGAAGCACTATTATTATTATTATTATTATTATTACTATTACTATTATTATTACTATTATTATTATTATTATTATTATTATTATATTATTATTATTGTTGTTGTTGTTATTGTCCTTGTTATTGTTATTATTATTATTATTATTATTATTATTATTATTATTATAGTCTGAAAGCCTATTATTATTATTATTATTATTATTATTATTATTATTATTATTACTATTACTTTTACTATTATTACTATTACCATTATTATTATTATTATTATTATTATTATTATTTATTATTATTATTATTATTATTTTTATTATTATTATATTATTATTATTATTATTATTATTATTTTATTATTATTTTTATTTTTATTTTTATTATTTTTATTATTATTATATTATTATTATTAGGGAGTACATAGGCCATCGGTTCCTTTCCATGGGCTGATTGGTATAAAGCTCCTAGAGTAATGTTCTATGCCGTCACTTCCTTTATTCCACCGATTGGTGTGGAGACTTTCCTTATGGAATGGAGGACTGGATGCACATGGCCTTTTGGCTCAGCAATTGGCAGGAGATACACTATATTATTATTATTATTATTATTATTATTATTATTATTATTATTATTATTATTATTATTATTATTATTATTATTATTATTATTATTGGACACCGTGATAGC
>WBZZ01005649.1:52500-70000 GCA_019918135.1 Paulinella micropora
CGGCCCGTCTGGAAGTGTTGGAACTGCCCTTGCGGGGGTGTCATTAGAGCTTATCGTCAATTCTTCGTACTCCCCTCACGGGTGAGACGATGGAGGCGCATGTGCAGAAATGCATCAGCCATTGACAGAGAAGCTCTATTATATTATATTATATTATATTATATTATATTATATTATATTATATTATATTATATGAAGAATTGTTTATATATTGTATTGTATTGTATTGTATTGTATTGTGTTGTATTGTATGGTATTGTATTGCATTGTATTGTATTGTATTGTATTGTGTTGTATTGTGTTGTATTGTATTGTATTGTATTGTATTGTATTATATCATACCATGTCACACCATTCTGCATATTACCTTACATTACTTTAGTATATTAACCGATTTACATTACTTGATGTACATGTTATGTATACGTATGTACCTGCGCAAGTGTTTTTCGCTGGTAAGGTCGGGTGCAAAATTTCGGCCACCTCACCTTTCGGCCAACCGTAAATAGGGGGGATTTTGGGATAAACTTTTATTTGTAGTCAACAAATGTGCCGTAATTACCGGCTGGCCAAAAAATTTCACAACTTTGAATAACAAATGTACCGTTATTACGGGATAATTTGTTCTGGCCAAAAATTTTGCACTATGCCTTTATGGCGTAGATTGAACGTATGTTGAAGAACGGCGCGTACAACGTCTTCAAAGACGACAAAGAGGGCGAGGAGAAGGAAGCCAAGTTTCGTGAAGAGGTGCATGACTTACTGACTGACTGACTGATTTACTTACTTACTTACTTACTTACTTGCTTACTTACTTACTTGCTTGCTTGCTTGCTTGCTTGCTTGCTTGCTTGCTTGCTTGCTTGCTTGCTTGCTTGCTTGCTTGCTTGCTTGCTTGCTTGCTTGCTTGGCTTGCTTGCTTGCTTGCTTGCTTGCTTGCTTGCTTGCTTGCTTGCTTGCTTGCTTGCTTGCTTGCTTGCTTGCTTGCTTGCTTGCTTGCTTGCTTGCTTGCTTGCTTGCTTGCTTGCTTGCTTGCTTGCTTGCTTGCTTGCTTGCTTGCTTGCTTGCTTGCTTGCTTGCTTGCTTGCTTGCTTGCTTGCTTGCTTGCTTGCTTGCTTGCTTGCTTGCTTGCTGGCTGGCTGGCTGGCTGGCTGGCTGGCTGGCTGGCTGGCTGGCTGGCTGGCTGGCTGGCTGGCTGGCTGGCTGGCTGGCTGGCTGGCTGGCTGGCTGGCTGGCTGGCTGGCTGGCTGGCTGGCTGGCTGGCTGGCTGGCTGGCTGGCTGGCTGGCTTTGGCTGGCTGGCTGGCTGGCTGGCTTTGGCTGGCTGGCTGGCTTTGGCTGGCTGGCTGGCTTTGGCTGGCTGGCTGGCTTTGGCTGGCTGGCTGGCTTTGGCTGGCTTTGGCTGGCTGGCTGGCTTTGGCTGGCTGGCTGGCTTTGGCTGGCTGGCTTTTGCTTGCTGGCTGGCTTTTGCTTGCTGGCTGGCTTTTGCTTTTTGCTGGCTGGCTTTTGCTTTTTGCTGGCTGGCTTTTGCTTTTTGCTGGCTGGCTTTTGCTTTTTGCTGGCTGGCTTTTGCTTTTTGCTGGCTGGCTTTGCTTTTTGCTGGCTGGCTTTTGCTTTTTGCTGGCTGGCTTTTGCTTTTTGCTGGCTGGCTTTTTTTGCTTTTTGCTGGCTGGCTTTTGCTTTTTGCTGGCTGGCTTTTGCTTTTTGCTGGCTGGCTTTTGCTTTTTGCTGGCTGGCTTTTGCTTTTTGCTGGCTGGCTTTTGCTTTTTGCTGGCTGGCTTTTGCTTTTTGCGCGCTGGCTTTTGCTTTTTGCGCGCTGGCTTTTGCTTTTTGCGCGCTGGCTTTTGCTTTTTGCGCGCTGGCTTTTGCTTTTTGCGCGCTGGCTTTTGCTTTTTGCGCGCTGGCTTTTGCTTTTTGCGCGCTGGCTTTTGCTTTTTGCGCGCTGGCTTTTGCTTTTTGCGCGCTGGCTTTTGCTTTTTGCGCGCTGGCTTTTGCTTTTTGCGCGCTGGCTTTTGCTTTTTGCGCGCTGGCTTTTGCTTTTTGCGCGCTGGCTTTTGCTTTTTGCGCGCTGGCTTTTGCTTTTTGCGCGCTGGCTTTTGCTTTTTGCGCGCTGGCTTTTGCTTTTTGCGCGCTGGCTTTTGCTTTTTGCGCGCTGGCTTTTGCTTTTTGCGCGCTGGCTTTTGCTTTTTGCGCGCTGGCTTTTGCTTTTTGCGCGCTGGCTTTTGCTTTTTGCGCGCTGGCTTTTGCTTTTTGCGCGCTGGCTTTTGCTTTTTGCGCGCTGGCTTTTGCTTTTTGCGCGCTGGCTTTTGCTGGCTTTTGCTTTTTGCGCGCTGGCTTTTGCTTTTTGCGCGCTGGCTTTTGCTTTTTGCGCGCTTGCTGGCTTTCGCTTGCTTGCTGGCTTGCGCTTACGCTTGCTGGCTTGCTTGCTTGCGCTTGCTTGCTTGCTTGCTCGCGCTTGCTTGCTTGCTTGCTTTCTTGCTTGCTTGCGCTTGCTTTCTTGCTTGCTTGCGCTTGCTTGCTTGCTTGCTCGCGCTTGCGCTTGCGCTTGCTTGCTTGCTCGCGCGCGCGCTTGCTTGCTTGCTCGCGCGCGCGCTTGCTTGCTTGCTCGCGCTTGCGCTTGCTTGCTTGCGCTTGCTTGCTCGCGCTTGCGCTTGCTTGCTTGCGCTTGCGCTTGCTCGCTTGCTTGCTTGCTTGCGCGCGCTTGCGCTTGCTTGCTTGCTTGCGCGCGCTTGCTCTTGCTCTTGCGCTTGCGCGCGCGCTTGCTCTTGCTCTTGCGCTTGCGCTTGCTCTTGCTCTTGCGCTTGCGCTTGCTCTTGCTTGCGCGCGCTTGCGCTTGCTTGCTTTCTTGCGCTTGCGCTTGCTCTTGCTTGCGCGCTTGCGCTTGCTTGCTTGCTTGCGCGCGCTTGCGCGCGCTTGCGCTTGCTCTTGCTCTTGCGCTTGCGCTTGCGCTTGCTCTTGCGCTTGCGCTTGCTCTTGCTCTTGCGCTTGCTCTTGCTCTTGCGCTTGCTCTTGCTCTTGCGCTTGCGCTTGCGCTTGCTCTTGCGCTTGCGCTTGCTCTTGCGCTTGCGCTTGCGCTTGCTCTTGCTCTTGCGCTTGCGCTTGCTCTTGCGCTTGCGCTTGCTCTTGCTCTTGTGCTTGCTCTTGCTCTTGCTCTTGCTCTTGCGCTTGCTCTTGCTCTTGCGCTTGCGCTTGCGCTTGCTCTTGCGCTTGCGCTTGCGCTTGCTCTTGCTCTTGCGCTTGCGCTTGCTCTTGCTCTTGCGCTTGCTCTTGCTCTTGCGCTTGCGCTTGCTCTTGCTCTTGCTCTTGCTCTTGCGCTTGCGCTTGCTCTTGCGCTTGTTCTTGCGCTTGCGCTTGCTCTTGCTCTTGCGCTTGCGCTTGCTCTTGCTCTTGCGCTTGCTCTTGCTCTTGCGCTTGCTCTTGCTCTTGCGCTTGCGCTTGCTCTTGCTCTTGCGCTTGCTTTCGCTCTTGCTCTTGCGCTTGCTTTCGCTCTTGCTCTTGCGCTTGCTTTCGCTCTTGCCCTTGCGCTTGCTTTCGCTCTTGCTCTTGCGCTTGCTTTCGCTCTTGCTCTTGCGCTTGCTCTTGCTCTTGCTCTTGCGCTTGCTTTCGCTCTTGCTCTTGCGCTTGCTTTTGCTCTTGCTCTTGCGCTTGCTTTCGCTCTTGCGCTTGCACTTGCTCTTGCTCTTGCGCTTGCACTTGCTCTTGCTCTTGCGCTTGCTCTTGCTCTTGCTCTTGCGCTTGCGCTTGCTCTTGCGCTTGCGCTTGCGCTTGCTCTTGCGCTTGCGCTTGCTCTTGCGCTTGCGCTTGCGCTTGCGCTTGCTCTTGCTCTTGCGCTTGCTCTTGCGCTTGCGCTTGCTCTTGCTCTTGCGCTTGCGCTTGCTCTTGCGCTTGCGCTTGCTTTTGCTCTTGCTCTTGCGCTTGCGCTTGCGCTTGCTCTTGCGCTTGCGCTTGCTCTTGCTCTTGCTCTTGCGCTTGCGCTTGCTCTTGCTCTTGCGCTTGCGCTTGCTCTTGCGCTTGCGCTTGCGCTTGCTCTTGCTCTTGCGCTTGCTCTTGCGCTTGCTCTTGCGCTTGCGCTTGCGCTTGCGCTTGCTCTTGCTCTTGCGCTTGCGCTTGCTCTTGCTCTTGCGCTTGCGCTTGCTCTTGCTCTTGCGCTTGCGCTTGCTCTTGCTCTTGCGCTTGCTCTTGCTCTTGCGCTTGCGCTTGCTCTTGCTCTTGCGCTTGCGCTTGCTCTTGCTCTTGCGCTTGCGCTTGCTCTTGCTCTTGCGCTTGCTTTTGCTCTTGCGCTTGCTTTTGCTCTTGCTCTTGCGCTTGCTTTTGCTCTTGCTCTTGCGCTTGCTTTTGCTCTTGCTCTTGCGCTTGCTTTTGCTCTTGCTCTTGCGCTTGCTTTTGCTCTTGCTCTTGCGCTTGCTTTTGCTCTTGCTCTTGCGCTTGCTTTTGCTCTTGCTCTTGCTCTTGCGCTTGCGCTTGCTCTTGCGCTTGCTTTTGCTCTTGCGCTTGCGCTTGCTTTTGCTCTTGCGCTTGCTCTTGCTCTTGCGCTTGCGCTTGCTCTTGCGCTTGCTTTTGCTCTTGCTCTTGCGCTTGCTCTTGCTCTTGCGCTTGCTCTTGCTCTTGCTCTTGCGCTTGCGCTTGCTCTTGCTCTTGCGCTTGCTCTTGCTCTTGCGCTTGCGCTTGCTCTTGCTCTTGCTCTTGCGCTTGCTCTTGCTCTTGCGCTTGCGCTTGCTCTTGCGCTTGCGCTTGCTCTTGCTCTTGCGCTTGCGCTTGCTCTTGCGCTTGCGCTTGCGCTTGCTCTTGCGCTTGCGCTTGCTCTTGCTCTTGCGCTTGCTCTTGCGCTTGCTCTTGCGCTTGCGCTTGCTCTTGCTCTTGCTCTTGCGCTTGCGCTTGCTCTTGCGCTTGCTCTTGCTCTTGCGCTTGCTCTTGCTCTTGCTCTTGCGCTTGCTCTTGCTCTTGCGCTTGCGCTTGCTCTTGCGCTTGCGCTTGCGCTTGCTCTTGCTCTTGCGCTTGCTCTTGCTCTTGCGCTTGCGCTTGCTCTTGCTCTTGCGCTTGCTCTTGCTCTTGCGCTTGCGCTTGCTCTTGCTCTTGCGCTTGCGCTTGCTCTTGCTCTTGCTCTTGCGCTTGCTCTTGCTCTTGCGCTTGCTCTTGCTCTTGCGCTTGCTCTTGCTCTTGCGCTTGCGCTTGCTCTTGCTCTTGCGCTTGCGCTTGCTCTTGCTCTTGCGCTTGCGCTTGCTCTTGCGCTTGCGCTTGCGCTTGCTCTTGCGCTTGCTCTTGCTCTTGCTCTTGCGCTTGCGCTTGCTCTTGCGCTTGCGCTTGCTCTTGCGCTTGCGCTTGCTCTTGCGCTTGCTTTCGCTCTTGCTCTTGCGCTTGCTTTCGCTCTTGCTCTTGCGCTTGCTTTCGCTCTTGCCCTTGCGCTTGCTTTCGCTCTTGCTCTTGCGCTTGCTTTCGCTCTTGCTCTTGCGCTTGCTCTTGCTCTTGCTCTTGCGCTTGCTTTCGCTCTTGCTCTTGCGCTTGCTTTTGCTCTTGCTCTTGCGCTTGCTTTCGCTCTTGCTCTTGCTCTTGCGCTTGCACTTGCTCTTGCTCTTGCGCTTGCTCTTGCTCTTGCTCTTGCGCTTGCGCTTGCTCTTGCGCTTGCGCTTGCGCTTGCTCTTGCGCTTGCGCTTGCTCTTGCGCTTGCGCTTGCTCTTGCGCTTGCGCTTGCGCTTGCGCTTGCGCTTGCGCTTGCTCTTGCTCTTGCGCTTGCTCTTGCGCTTGCGCTTGCTCTTGCTCTTGCGCTTGCGCTTGCGCTTGCTCTTGCTCTTGCGCTTGCTTTTGCTCTTGCTCTTGCGCTTGCGCTTGCGCTTGCTCTTGCGCTTGCGCTTGCTCTTGCTCTTGCGCTTGCGCTTGCTCTTGCTCTTGCGCTTGCGCTTGCTCTTGCGCTTGCGCTTGCGCTTGCTCTTGCTCTTGCGCTTGCTCTTGCGCTTGCTATTGCGCTTGCGCTTGCTCTTGCTCTTGCGCTTGCGCTTGCTCTTGCTCTTGCGCTTGCGCTTGCTCTTGCTCTTGCGATTGCGCTTGCTCTTGCTCTTGCGCTTGCTCTTGCTCTTGCGCTTGCGCTTGCTCTTGCTCTTGCGCTTGCTCTTGCTCTTGCGCTTGCGCTTGCTCTTGCTCTTGCGCTTGCGCTTGCTCTTGCTCTTGCGCTTGCTTTTGCTCTTGCTCTTGCGCTTGCTTTTGCTCTTGCTCTTGCGCTTGCTTTTGCTCTTGCGCTTGCGCTTGCTTTTGCTCTTGCGCTTGCGCTTGCTCTTGCTCTTGCTCTTGCGCTTGCGCTTGCTCTTGCGCTTGCTTTTGCTCTTGCTCTTGCGCTTGCTCTTGCTCTTGCGCTTGCTCTTGCTCTTGCTCTTGCGCTTGCTCTTGCTCTTGCGCTTGCTCTTGCTCTTGCTCTTGCGCTTGCTCTTGCGCTTGCGCTTGCGCTTGCTCTTGCTCTTGCGCTTGCGCTTGCTCTTGCGCTTGCGCTTGCTCTTGCTCTTGCGCTTGCGCTTGCTCTTGCTCTTGCGCTTGCTCTTGCTCTTGCTCTTGCTCTTGCGCTTGCTCTTGCGCTTGCGCTTGCTCTTGCTCTTGCGCTTGCTCTTGCTCTTGCGCTTGCGCTTGCGCTTGCTCTTGCTCTTGCGCTTGCGCTTGCTCTTGCTCTTGCGCTTGCTCTTGCTCTTGCGCTTGCGCTTGCTCTTGCTCTTGCTCTTGCGCTTGCTCTTGCTCTTGCGCTTGCTCTTGCGCTTGCGCTTGCTCTTGCTCTTGCGCTTGCGCTTGCTCTTGCTCTTGCGCTTGCGCTTGCTCTTGCGCTTGCTCTTGCTCTTGCTCTTGCTCTTGCTCTTGCGCTTGCTCTTGCTCTTGCGCTTGCTCTTGCTCTTGCGCTTGCGCTTGCTCTTGCTCTTGCGCTTGCTCTTGCTCTTGCGCTTGCTCTTGCTCTTGCGCTTGCGCTTGCTCTTGCTCTTGCGCTTGCTCTTGCTCTTGCGCTTGCTCTTGCTCTTGCGCTTGCGCTTGCTCTTGCTCTTGCGCTTGCTCTTGCTCTTGCGCTTGCGCTTGCTCTTGCTCTTGCGCTTGCTCTTGCTCTTGCGCTTGCGCTTGCTCTTGCTCTTGCTCTTGCGCTTGCTCTTGCGCTTGCGCTTGCGCTTGCGCTTGCTCTTGCTCTTGCGCTTGCGCTTGCTCTTGCTCTTGCGCTTGCGCTTGCTCTTGCTCTTGCGCTTGCGCTTGCTCTTGCGCTTGCGCTTGTTGCGCTTGCTCTTGCGCTTGCTCTTGCTCTTGCGCTTGCTCTTGCTCTTGCTCTTGCGCTTGCTCTTGCGCTTGCGCTTGCGCTTGCTCTTGCTCTTGCGCTTGCGCTTGCTCTTGCGCTTGCGCTTGCTCTTGCTCTTGCGCTTGCGCTTGCTCTTGCTCTTGCGCTTGCGCTTGCTCTTGCTCTTGCGCTTGCGCTTGCTCTTGCTCTTGCGCTTGCGCTTGCTCTTGCTCTTGCGCTTGCTCTTGCTCTTGCGCTTGCGCTTGCTCTTGCTCTTGCGCTTGCTCTTGCGCTTGCGCTTGCGCTTGCTCTTGCTCTTGCGCTTGCTCTTGCTCTTGCGCTTGCGCTTGCTCTTGCCCTTGCGCTTGCGCTTGCTCTTGCTCTTGCGCTTGCGCTTGCTCTTGCGCTTGCGCTTGCTCTTGCTCTTGCGCTTGCGCTTGCTCTTGCTCTTGCGCTTGCGCTTGCTCTTGCTTGCGCGCGCTTGCGCTTGCTTGCTTGCTTGCGCGCGCTTGCTCTTGCTCTTGCGCTTGCTCTTGCTCTTGCGCTTGCGCTTGCTCTTGCTCTTGCGCTTGCGCTTGCTCTTGCTCTTGCTCTTGCGCTTGCTCTTGCTCTTGCGCTTGCGCTTGCTCTTGCTCTTGCGCTTGCTCTTCTCTTGCTTGCTCTTGCGCTTGCGCTTGCTCTTGCTCTTGCTCTTGCGCTTGCGCTTGCTCTTGCTCTTGCGCTTGCGCTTGCGCTTGCTCTTGCGTTTGCGCTTGCGCTTGCTCTTGCGCTTGCGCTTGCGCTTGCTCTTGCGCTTGCGCTTGCTCTTGCTCTTGCGCTTGCGCTTGCTCTTGCTCTTGCGCTTGTGCTTGCTCTTGCTCTTGCGCTTGCGCTTGCTCTTGCGCTTGCGCTTGCTCTTGCTCTTGCTCTTGCGCTTGCTCTTGCTCTTGCTCTTGCGCTTGCTCTTGCTCTTGCTCTTGCTCTTGCTCTTGCTCTTGCTCTTGCGCTTGCGCTTGCTCTTGCTCTTGCGCTTGCTCTTGCTCTTGCTCTTGCGCTTGCGCTTGCTCTTGCTCTTGCGCTTGCTCTTGCTCTTGCGCTTGCTCTTGCGCTTGCGCTTGCGCTTGCTCTTGCTCTTGCTCTTGCTCTTGCGCTTGCTCTTGCTCTTGCGCTTGCTCTTGCTCTTGCTCTTGCGCTTGCGCTTGCTCTTGCTCTTGCGCTTGCTCTTGCTCTTGCGCTTGCTCTTGCACTTGCTCTTGCTCTTGCACTTGCTCTTGCTCTTGCGTTTGCGCTTGCTCTTGCGCTTGCGCTTGCGCTTGCTCTTGCTCTTGCGCTTGCGCTTGCGCTTGCGCTTGCGCTTGCTCTTGCTCTTGCGCTTGCGCTTGCTCTTGCTCTTGCGCTTGCGCTTGCTCTTGCTCTTGCGCTTGCGCTTGCTCTTGCTCTAGCGCTTGCTCTTGCTCTTGCGCTTGCGCTTGCTCTTGCGCTTGCGCTTGCTCTTGCTCTTGCGCTTGCGCTTGCGCTTGCTCTTGCTCTTGCGCTTGCTCTTGCTCTTGCGCTTGCTTTTGCTCTTGCTCTTGCGCTTGCTTTTGCACTTGCTCTTGCGCTTGCGCTTGCTCTTGCTCTTGCGCTTGCGCTTGCTCTTGCGCTTGCGCTTGCTCTTGCTCTTGCTCTTGCGCTTGCTCTTGCTCTTGCGCTTGCGCTTGCTCTTGCTCTTGCGCTTGCGCTTGCTCTTGCGCTTGCTCTTGCTCTTGCGCTTGCGCTTGCGCTTGCTCTTGCGCTTGCTCTTGCTCTTGCTCTTTCTTGCGCTTGCTCTTGCTCTTGCGCTTGCGCTTGCTCTTGCTCTTGCTCTTGCGCTTGCTCTTGCTCTTGCGCTTGCTCTTGCTCTTGCGCTTGCTCTTGCTCTTGCTCTTGCGCTTGCGCTTGCTCTTGCGCTTGCTCTTGCTCTTGCGCTTGCGCTTGCTCTTGCTCTTGCGCTTGCGCTTGCTCTTGCTCTTGCTCTTGCGCTTGCTCTTGCTCTTGCGCTTGCGCTTGCTCTTGCTCTTGCGCTTGCGCTTGCTCTTGCTCTTGCGCTTGCGCTTGCTCTTGCTCTTGCTCTTGCGCTTGCTCTTGCTCTTGCGCTTGCTCTTGCTCTTGCGCTTGCTCTTGCTCTTGCGCTTGCTCTTGCTCTTGCGCTTGCGCTTGCTCTTGCTCTTGCGCTTGCGCTTGCGCTTGCTCTTGCGCTTGCTCTTGCTCTTGCGCTCGCTCTTGCTCTTGCTCTTGCTTTTGCGCTTGCTCTTGCTCTTGCTCTTGCGCTTGCTTTTGCTCTTGCGCTTGCTCTTGCTCTTGCTCTTGCGCTTGCGCTTGCTCTTGCTCTTGCGCTTGCGCTTGCTCTTGATCTTGCGCTTGCGCTTGCTCTTGCTCTTGCGCTTGCGCTTGCTCTTGCTCTTGCGCTTGCTCTTGCTCTTGCGCTTGCTCTTGCTCTTGCGCCTGCGCTTGCTCTTGCGCTTGCGCTTGCTCTTGCTCTTGCGCTTGCGCTTGCTCTTGCTCTTGCGCTTGCGCTTGCTCTTGCTCTTGCGCTTGCTCTTGCTCTTGCTCTTGCGCTTGCTTTTGCTCTTGCTCTTGCGCTTGCTTTTGCTCTTGCTCTTGCGCTTGCTTTTGCTCTTGCTCTTGCGCTTGCTTTTGCTCTTGCTCTTGCGCTTGCTTTTGCTCTTGCTCTTGCGCTTGCTTTTGCTCTTGCGCTTGCTTTTGCTCTTGCGCTTGCTTTTGCTCTTGCTCTTGCGCTTGCTTTTGCTCTTGCTCTTGCGCTTGCTTTTGCTCTTGCTCTTGCGCTTGCTTTTGCTCTTGCTCTTGCGCTTGCTTTTGCTCTTGCTCTTGCGCTTGCTTTTGCTCTTGCTCTTGCGCTTGCTTTTGCTCTTGCTCTTGCGCTTGCTTTTGCTCTTGCGCTTGCTTTTGCTCTTGCTCTTGCTCTTGCTTTTGCTCTTGCTCTTGCTCTTGCTTTTGCTCTTGCTCTTGCGCTTGCTTTTGCTCTTGCTCTTGCGCTTGCTTTTGCTCTTGCTCTTGCGCTTGCTTTTGCTCTTGCTCTTGCGCTTGCTTTTGCTCTTGCTCTTGCGCTTGCTTTTGCTCTTGCGCTTGCTTTTGCTCTTGCTCTTGCGCTTGCTTTTGCTCTTGCTCTTGCGCTTGCTTTTGCTCTTGCTCTTGCGCTTGCTTTTGCTCTTGCTCTTGCGCTTGCTTTTGCTTTTGCTCTTGCGCTTGCTTTTGCTCTTGCTCTTGCGCTTGCTTTTGCTCTTGCTCTTGCGCTTGCTTTTGCTCTTGCTCTTGCGCTTGCTTTTGCTCTTGCTCTTGCGCTTGCTCTTGCTCTTGCGCTTGCTCTTGCTCTTGCTCTTGCGCTTGCTCTTGCTCTTGCTCTTGCGCTTGCTCTTGCTCTTGCTCTTGCGCTTGCGCTTGCTTTTGCTCTTGCGCTTGCTTTTGCTCTTGCTCTTGCGCTTGCTTTTGCTCTTGCTCTTGCGCTTGCTTTTGCTCTTGCTCTTGCGCTTGCGCTTGCTCTTGCTCTTGCGCTTGCGCTTGCTCTTGCGCTTGCGCTTGCTCTTGCTCTTGCGCTTGCGCTTGCTCTTGCTCTTGCGCTTGCTTTCGCTCTTGCTCTTGCGCTTGCTTTTGCTCTTGCTCTTGCGCTTGCGCTTGCTCTTGCGCTTGCTTTTGCTCTTGCTCTTGCGCTTGCTTTTGCTCTTGCTCTAGCGCTAGCTTTTGCTCTTGCTCTTGCTCTTGCTCTTGCTCTTGCGCTTGCTCTTGCTCTTGCTCTTGCGCTTGCTCTTGCTCTTGCGCTTGCGCATGCTCTTGCTCTTGCGCTTGCTTTTGCTCTTGCTCTTGCGCTTGCTTTTGCTCTTGCTCTTGCGCTTGCTTTTGCTCTTGCTCTTGCGCTTGCTTTTGCTCTTGCTCTTGCGCTTGCTTTTGCTCTTGCTCTTGCGCTTGCGCTTGCTCTTGCTCTTGCGCTTGCGCTTGCTCTTGCTCTTGCGCTTGCGCTTGCTCTTGCTCTTGCGCTTGCGCTTGCTCTTGCTCTTGCGCTTGCGCTTGCTCTTGCTCTTGCGCTTGCTTTTGCTCTTGCTCTTGCGCTTGCTTTTGCTCTTGCTCTTGCGCTTGCTTTGCTCTTGCTCTTGCGCTTGCTCTTGCTCTTGCTCTTGCGCTTGCTTTTGCTCTTGCTCTTGCGCTTGCTTTTGCTCTTGCTCTTGCGCTTGCTTTTGCTCTTGCTCTTGCGCTTGCTTTTGCTCTTGCGCTTGCGCTTGCTCTTGCTCTTGCGCTTGCGCTTGCTCTTGCTCTTGCGCTTGCGCTTGCTCTTGCTCTTGCGCTTGCTTTTGCTCTTGCTCTTGCGCTTGCTTTTGCTCTTGCTCTTGCGCTTGCGCTTGCTCTTGCGCTTGCGCTTGCTCTTGCTCTTGCGCTTGCGCTTGCTTTTGCTCTTGCTCTTGCGCTTGCTTTTGCTCTTGCTCTTGCGCTTGCTTTTGCTCTTGCTCTTGCGCTTGCTCTTGCTCTTGCGCTTGCTCTTGCTATTGCTCTTGCGCTTGCTCTTGCTCTTGCTCTTGCGCTTGCTCTTGCTCTTGCTCTTGCGCTTGCTCTTGCTCTTGCGCTTGCTCTTGCTCTTGCTCTTGCGCGTGCTTTTGCTCTTGCTCTTGCGCTTGCTTTTGCTCTTGCTCTTGCGCTTGCTCTTGCTCTTGCTCTTGCGCTTGCTCTTGCTCTTGCGCTTGCGCTTGCTCTTGCTCTTGCGCTTGCTTTTGCTCTTGCTCTTGCGCTTGCTTTTGCTCTTGCTCTTGCGCTTGCTTTTGCTCTTGCTCTTGCGCTTGCTTTTGCTCTTGCTCTTGCGCTTGCTTTTGCTCTTGCTCTTGCGCTTGCTTTTGCTCTTGCTCTTGCGCTTGCTTTTGCTCTTGCTCTTGCGCTTGCTTTTGCTCTTGCTCTTGCGCTTGCTTTTGCTCTTGCTCTTGCGCTTGCTTTTGCTCTTGCTCTTGCGCTTGCGCTTGCTCTTGCTCTTGCGCTTGCGCTTGCTCTTGCTCTTGCGCTTGCGCTTGCTCTTGCTCTTGCGCTTGCTCTTGCTCTTGCTCTTGCGCTTGCGCTTGCGCTTGCTCTTGCGCTTGCGCTTGCTCTTGCTCTTGCGCTTGCTTTTGCTCTTGCTCTTGCGCTTGCGCTTGCTCTTGCGCTTGCGCTTGCGCTTGCTCTTGCGCTTGCGCTTGCTCTTGCTCTTGCGCTTGCGCTTGCTCTTGCTCTTGCGCTTGCGCTTGCTCTTGCTCTTGCGCTTGCTCTTGCTCTTGCGCTTGCTTTTGCTCTTGCTTTTGCGCTTGCTTTTGCTCTTGCTCTTGCGCTTGCTTTTGCTCTTGCTCTTGCGCTTGCTTTTGCTCTTGCTCTTGCGCTTGCTTTTGCTCTTGCTCTTGCGCTTGCTTTTGCTCTTGCTCTTGCGCTTGCTTTTGCTCTTGCTCTTGCGCTTGCTTTTGCTCTTGCTCTTGCGCTTGCTTTTGCTCTTGCTCTTGCGCTTGCTTTTGCTCTTGCTCTTGCGCTTGCTTTTGCTCTTGCTCTTGCGCTTGCGCTTGCTCTTGCTCTTGCTCTTGCGCTTGCTCTTGCTCTTGCGCTTGCGCTTGCTCTTGCTCTTGCGCTTGCGCTTGCTCTTGCTCTTGCGCTTGCTTTTGCTCTTGCTCTTGCGCTTGCTTTTGCTCTTGCGCTTGCTTTTGCTCTTGCTCTTGCGCTTGCTTTTGCTCTTGCTCTTGCGCTTGCTTTTGCTCTTGCTCTTGCGCTTGCGCTTGCTCTTGCGCTTGCGCTTGCTCTTGCTCTTGCGCTTGCGCTTGCTCTTGCTCTTGCGCTTGCTTTTGCTCTTGCTCTTGCGCTTGCTTTTGCTCTTGCTCTTGCGCTTGCTTTTGCTCTTGCTCTTGCGCTTGCTTTTGCTCTTGCTCTTGCGCTTGCTTTTGCTCTTGCTCTTGCGCTTGCTTTTGCTCTTGCTCTTGCGCTTGCTTTTGCTCTTGCTCTTGCGCTTGCTTTTGCTCTTGCTCTTGCGCTTGCTTTTGCTCTTGCTCTTGCGCTTGCTTTTGCTCTTGCTCTTGCGCTTGCGCTTGCTCTTGCTCTTGCGCTTGCGCTTGCTCTTGCTCTTGCGCTTGCGCTTGCTCTTGCTCTTGCGCTTGCGCTTGCTCTTGCTCTTGCGCTTGCTTTTGCTCTTGCTCTTGCGCTTGCTTTTGCTCTTGCGCTTGCTTTTGCTCTTGCTCTTGCGCTTGCTTTTGCTCTTGCTCTTGCGCTTGCTTTTGCTCTTGCTCTTGCGCTTGCGCTTGCTCTTGCGCTTGCGCTTGCTCTTGCTCTTGCGCTTGCGCTTGCGCTTGCTCTTGCTCTTGCGCTTGCGCTTGCTCTTGCTCTTGCGCTTGCTTTTGCTCTTGCTCTTGCGCTTGCTTTTGCTCTTGCTCTTGCGCTTGCTTTTGCTCTTGCTCTTGCGCTTGCTTTTGCTCTTGCTCTTGCGCTTGCTTTTGCTCTTGCTCTTGCGCTTGCTTTTGCTCTTGCTCTTGCGCTTGCTTTTGCTCTTGCTCTTGCGCTTGCTCTTGCTCTTGCGCTTGCTCTTGCTCTTGCGCTTGCTCTTGCTCTTGCTCTTGCGCTTGCTCTTGCTCTTGCTCTTGCGCTTGCTCTTGCTCTTGCGCTTGCTCTTGCTCTTGCTCTTGCGCGTGCTTTTGCTCTTGCTCTTGCGCTTGCTTTTGCTCTTGCTCTTGCGCTTGCTCTTGCTCTTGCTCTTGCGCTTGCTCTTGCTCTTGCGCTTGCGCTTGCTCTTGCTCTTGCGCTTGCTTTTGCTCTTGCTCTTGCGCTTGCTTTTGCTCTTGCTCTTCCGCTTGCTTTTGCTCTTGCTCTTGCGCTTGCTTTTGCTCTTGCTCTTGCGCTTGCTTTTGCTCTTGCTCTTGCGCTTGCTTTTGCTCTTGCTCTTGCGCTTGCTTTTGCTCTTGCTCTTGCGCTTGCTTTTGCTCTTGCTCTTGCGCTTGCTTTTGCTCTTGCTCTTGCGCTTGCTTTTGCTCTTGCTCTTGCGCTTGCTTTGCTCTTGCGCTTGCTCTTGCTCTTGCGCTTGCGCTTGCTCTTGCTCTTGCGCTTGCGCTTGCTCTTGCTCTTGCGCTTGCTTTTGCTCTTGCTCTTGCGCTTGCTTTTGCTCTTGCTCTTGCGCTTGCGCTTGCTCTTGCGCTTGCGCTTGCTCTTGCTCTTGCGCTTGCGCTTGCTTTTGCTCTTGCTCTTGCGCTTGCTTTTGCTCTTGCTCTTGCGCTTGCTTTTGCTCTTGCTCTTGCGCTTGCTTTTGCTCTTGCTCTTGCGCTTGCTCTTGCTCTTGCGCTTGCTCTTGCTCTTGCTCTTGCTCTTGCTCTTGCTCTTGCTCTTGCGCTTGCTCTTGCTCTTACTCTTGCGCTTGCTCTTGCTCTTGCGCTTGCTCTTGCTCTTGCTCTTGCGCGTGCTTTTGCTCTTGCTCTTGCGCTTGCTTTTGCTCTTGCTCTTGCTCTTGCTCTTGCTCTTGCTCTTGCTCTTGCTCTTGCTCTTGCGCTTGCGCTTGCTCTTGCTCTTGCGCTTGCTTTTGCTCTTGCTCTTGCGCTTGCTTTTGCTCTTGCTCTTGCGCTTGCTTTTGCTCTTGCTCTTGCGCTTGCTTTTGCTCTTGCTCTTGCGCTTGCTTTTGCTCTTGCTCTTGCGCTTGCTTTTGCTCTTGCTCTTGCGCTTGCTTTTGCTCTTGCTCTTGCGCTTGCTTTTGCTCTTGCTCTTGCGCTTGCTTTTGCTCTTGCTCTTGCGCTTGCTTTTGCTCTTGCTCTTGCGCTTGCGCTTGCTCTTGCTCTTGCGCTTGCGCTTGCTCTTGCTCTTGCGCTTGCGCTTGCTCTTGCTCTTGCGCTTGCGCTTGCTCTTGCTCTTGCGCTTGCGCTTGCGCTTGCTCTTGCGCTTGCGCTTGCTCTTGCTCTTGCGCTTGCTTTTGCTCTTGCTCTTGCGCTTGCGCTTGCTCTTGCGCTTGCGCTTGCGCTTGCTCTTGCGCTTGCGCTTGCTCTTCTCTTGCGCTTGCGCTTGCTCTTGCTCTTGCGCTTGCGCTTGCTCTTGCTCTTGCGCTTGCTCTTGCTCTTGCGCTTGCTTTTGCTCTTGCTTTTGCGCTTGCTTTTGCTCTTGCTCTTGCGCTTGCTTTTGCTCTTGCTCTTGCGCTTGCTTTTGCTCTTGCTCTTGCGCTTGCTTTTGCTCTTGCTCTTGCGCTTGCTTTTGCTCTTGCTCTTGCGCTTGCTTTTGCTCTTGCTCTTGCGCTTGCTTTTGCTCTTGCTCTTGCGCTTGCTTTTGCTCTTGCTCTTGCGCTTGCTTTTGCTCTTGCTCTTGCGCTTGCTTTTGCTCTTGCTCTTGCGCTTGCGCTTGCTCTTGCTCTTGCGCTTGCGCTTGCTCTTGCTCTTGCGCTTGCGCTTGCTCTTGCTCTTGCGCTTGCGCTTGCTCTTGCTCTTGCGCTTGCTTTTGCTCTTGCTCTTGCGCTTGCTTTTGCTCTTGCGCTTGCTTTTGCTCTTGCTCTTGCGCTTGCTTTTGCTCTTGCTCTTGCGCTTGCTTTTGCTCTTGCTCTTGCGCTTGCGCTTGCTCTTGCGCTTGCGCTTGCTCTTGCTCTTGCGCTTGCGCTTGCTCTTGCTCTTGCGCTTGCTTTTGCTCTTGCTCTTGCGCTTGCTTTTGCTCTTGCTCTTGCGCTTGCTTTTGCTCTTGCTCTTGCGCTTGCTTTTGCTCTTGCTCTTGCGCTTGCTTTTGCTCTTGCTCTTGCGCTTGCTTTTGCTCTTGCTCTTGCGCTTGCTTTTGCTCTTGCTCTTGCGCTTGCTTTTGCTCTTGCTCTTGCGCTTGCTTTTGCTCTTGCTCTTGCGCTTGCTTTTGCTCTTGCTCTTGCGCTTGCTTTTGCTCTTGCTCTTGCGCTTGCTTTTGCTCTTGCTCTTGCGCTTGCTTTTGCTCTTGCTCTTGCGCTTGCTTTTGCTCTTGCTCTTGCGCTTGCTTTTGCTCTTGCTCTTTTTGTTGCGCTTGCTCTTGCTCTTTTTGTTGCGCTTGCTCTTGCTCTTCCGCTTGCTTTTGCTCTTGCTCTTCCGCTTGCTTTTGCTCTTGCTCTTGCGCTTGCTTTTGCTCTTGCTCTTGCGCTTGCTTTTGCTCTTGCTCTTGCGCTTGCTTTTGCTCTTGCTCTTGCGCTTGCTTTTGCTCTTGCTCTTGCGCTTGCTTTTGCTCTTGCTCTTGCGCTTGCTTTTGCTCTTGCTCTTGCGCTTGCTTTTGCTCTTGCTCTTGCGCTTGCTTTTGCTCTTGCTCTTGCGCTTGCGCTTGCTCTTGCTCTTGCGCTTGCGCTTGCGCTTGCTTTTGCTCTTGCGCTTGCGCTTGCTTTTGCTCTTGCTCTTGCGCTTGCTTTTGCTCTTGCTCTTGCGCTTGCTTTTGCTCTTGCTCTTGCGCTTGCGCTTGCTCTTGCTCTTGCGCTTGCGCTTGCTCTTGCTCTTGCGCTTGCTCTTGCTCTTGCGCTTGCGCTTGCTCTTGCTCTTGCGCTTGCTCTTGCTCTTGCTCTTGCGCTTGCGCTTGCTCTTGCTCTTGCGCTTGCGCTTGCTCTTGCTCTTGCGCTTGCTTTTGCTCTTGCTCTTGCGCTTGCTTTTGCTCTTGCTCTTGCGCTTGCTTTTGCTCTTGCTCTTGCGCTTGCTTTTGCTCTTGCTCTTGCGCTTGCTTTTGCTCTTGCTCTTGCGCTTGCTCTTGCTCTTGCGCTTGCTCTTGCTCTTGCTCTTGCGCTTGCTCTTGCTCTTGCTCTTGCGCTTGCTCTTGCTCTTGCTCTTGCGCTTGCTCTTGCTCTTGCGCTTGCTCTTGCTCTTGCTCTTGCGCTTGCTTTTGCTCTTGCTCTTGCGCTTGCTTTTGCTCTTGCTCTTGCGCTTGCTCTTGCTCTTGCTCTTGCGCTTGCGCTTGCTCTTGCTCTTGCGCTTGCTCTTGCTCTTGCGCTTGCTTTTGCTCTTGCTCTTGCGCTTGCTTTTGCTCTTGCTCTTGCGCTTGCTTTTGCTCTTGCTCTTGCGCTTGCTTTTGCTCTTGCTCTTGCGCTTGCTTTTGCTCTTGCTCTTGCGCTTGCTTTTGCTCTTGCTCTTGCGCTTGCTTTTGCTCTTGCTCTTGCGCTTGCTTTTGCTCTTGCTCTTGCGCTTGCTTTTGCTCTTGCTCTTGCGCTTGCTTTTGCTCTTGCTCTTGCGCTTGCTTTTGCTCTTGCTCTTGCGCTTGCGCTTGCTCTTGCTCTTGCGCTTGCGCTTGCTCTTGCTCTTGCGCTTGCGCTTGCTCTTGCTCTTGCGCTTGCGCTTGCTCTTGCTCTTGCGCTTGCGCTTGCTCTTGCTCT
>WBZZ01005649.1:92500-100000 GCA_019918135.1 Paulinella micropora
TAATTTCCCGTTACGCCCTTCGTCGCCTGTTGAAATTGTTTCCGCCACCGCACGCCTGAAAATGCATCCCTCCTCTCTTGAGACCACAACTTGCCCTTCATCCTCCATACTTTTTAACCTGCCCCTAGTCACTCAATGTCCCCCCGACCTAGTGTCGGTCTATATTATCCTGGGCGAGTCTTCCCTTCCCGCTTCCGCGACTCCGTTGAATCCGCCCATCCAAAGCTTCCCCCGCCGCCATCGTTCGATCGATATCCATATGTTGTTGCCGCTCCTCGTGCTCGGACGCAGCCGCCATCTGGGTCCCGCCGCATCCCACATATTGGAACCGCCCCCGTCTCGGTCACGCCGAATCCCGCTCGTCGAAGCCGCCCCGTCTCGGTCACGCCGAATCCCACTTGTTGAAGCAGCCCCCGTCTCGGTCACGCCGAATCCCACTTGTTGAAGCAGCCCCCGTCTCTGTCACGCTGAATCCCGCTTGTTGAAGCCGCCCCCGTCTCGGTCACGCCGAATCCCACTTGTTGAAGCCGCCCCCGTCTTGGTCACGCCGAATCCCACTGTAACTCGAACTGATACTTCTGGCTTTTAATAGCCTCATCATGCCCTCTCGGTGCGCTGTAGTCCCGGTCGCCCAGCCCAGAGGTAACGTAGGCAAGGAAAGGCTCCCCCGGACCTTTGCTACCCCCACCAAGGCCCCTCCGGCACTGAAACGCCATGCTTGAAACGACCCTGAGTGCTAATAACACGAATGATATACACCCCCCTCATCCACTCATCACTCCATCCCTTCTCCCCCCAAAAAGGTACATGTCCCCTTTTGATCCCCTTCGCAGCCCGGTACTTGTAGTGTGTTTGACGACGTCAGCTCCGGAAAATATGTCATAAAAATCATCTGCTCTAGCCAAAATGGCTAGGCTGCACCGTTTTTCGATTGCTGAAACTGCTTTCATGATAGTTTTTTCACGTTTACCCCTGTCAAAACAGAAAATTTTAATTTATTACAGATATTCACCCCCCCTCCCCCCCGGGCCCCTCCAATTGCGCATGCGATATGTTGGCAGATTCGATTGCAAGCAACCGGTAATCACTACGAGTGTTTTTGTAATCATTAAACTTTAAAAATATAACATATTTTTGTTTCATGGAAATTCATGCTTAGGATTTTTGAGTTTAATAAATTTGTTACGTGCACACTAGGCACATTGGAAGTATTAATACTAGTAATATTCGCTTTCAATTTGCAAGGCACCTCACCGGTTGCAATTGGCTTTTACAACTTGGAATGGAGTACTGAATGGACCGGTTTCGAAGCTACCTTTCTTCAATCTTGACTCACGAGTTCCTGCAGAAACAATCCTATCATTCTTTTCGTCTCTTCATTTCTTCTTTCCAGTCATTGTTTGTACATGTCAGGTTTTTTAGTGTGAACATCTAGAACAGAAGAATATAGGCCTATTTTCTAGATTTTTATTAATTACAAAAATCATATTTTACACCTCCGGAGTGGTAAATGAAGCAGTACGTTAGCAGGTCCAAATGAAGTCGCGGGTACGTATTCTTTTGGCTGTCTCTTGCCCACTCTGTGAAAATTACGCCCTGACTAGTGTGAATTAAGCAAAACATCTTGCCCCCTGTAAATATCGGAAAAGGTTTTGCCCTCCCTGTGAATATAGGTAAAACATCCTGCCCCCCCTGTGAAAATTCCCCAGTCAAGAGCGGTTTTCCCCATGTACTACTTTTTTTGTAACCGCATCGTCAGCAAAGTAAGTCCCCTTCCGCATCGTCAGCAATTCGCTTTCTTTCTTTCCCCCCCCCCCTTTTTTTTCTTTCTTTCTTTCTTTTCTTTCCCACTTCCCTCCTCTTCTTTTTCTTCTTTTTCTTCATTTTCTTCTTTTTCTTCTTCTTTTCTTCTTCTTGGATTCTTGGATTCTTTTTATTTAGAGAGATAATTGTACAATTATAACTCATGGAGTAACTGCTAACAGCTATTGTCTAAAGCAAATCGCTGGCCGAGGCAGTGACCAGTGTCTGGGATTGTAGTTATTAATATATTTAAATTTCGAGTCCGGCGTTACGAGCCTGATTAATTACTAAGTATTGCTTAAGTTCTTTTTTGTATTGGCTTAGTTTGGTTATATGAAAAATATGTTCGGGTAATGTGTTGAATATTTTAGCATTAGTTTGCGTGAAGTGCGGGTCGTTTCTGTCTATATATATAGTTTTCTTTTCTTAGCGTAACGAGTGCGATGGTTATGTGCGGTATACTGCTCATGTATTTATTATCACGTATTGTTTTATTTTTGTTGAGTGTATGTATGGATGCGTTTCGATACATACCCTGTATATGTATAGTTATAGATGTCAAGAAGTTTTAGTTTATAGAAGAGGGGCAGTGTGGGAGCGCGGGGCTGCTTGCAGGCGTACGATGCGCTTATGGATATTGACGAGTGGGTGTATATATTTTTTGTTTTTGTCGTGTGTGCCCCATATACTTATATTATATATGAGTGTGCCCCATATACTTATATTATGTATGAGGTGTGGGTAGACATGGAAGTAATAAAGTTGTTGCAGGGTATAGGTAGGTAGGAGCTTACTAGCATATGCTAGGATTTGAACCATAGGAAATATGATCAGGAAATATGAAATGAGAAAGGAAGAAGAGGATATAGAGGGAGAGGAGAACATGTAAGCTAAATATGATCAGGAAGTAGAAATGGAGAAAAGAAAGAAAAAAATAAAGAGAGGGAGGAAGATTAGAAAAGATAAGAAAAAGAAATAGGAGCTAGATATGATAAGGGGACAGAAGTGAGGGAAAAGAGGAAGAAATGAGGAGAAAAAGAGCAGGAAATATATCTTCTTCTTCTTCTTCTCCTCCTCCTCCTCTTCTTCTTCTTCTTCTTCTTCTCCTCCTCCTCCTCTTCTTCTTCTTCTTCTTCTTCTTCCTCTTCCTCTTCTTCTTCTTCTCCTCCTCCTCCTCCTCCTCCTTCTTCTTCTTCTTCTTCTTCTTCGTCTTCGTCTTCTTCTTCTTCTTCTTCTTCTTCTTCTTAGATAGATAGATAGGGAAATTTTCCCGAAATTGAGCTAAAAAGAACGAAACCTAAAAATACATAAGTATTCTTCTTCTTCTTCTTCTTCTTCTTCTTCTTCTTCTTCTTCTTAGATTCTTAGATTCTTAGATTGTTTTTAATGAGAGAAACAATTTGTACAATTGTAACTCACGGAGAAACTGCTAACAGCTATTCCTAAAGCAAATCGCTGACCGAGGCAGTGTGTAGTTATTAATATATGTCAGGCGTTGCGGGCCTGCTTAATTAATAAGTATTTCTTAAGTTCTATTTTAAATTGGCTTAGTTTGGTTATGTGGAAGATATTATCCGGTAATGTGTTGTAGATTTTAGTTTGTGTAAAATGTGGGTCGTTTTTGTCTATGTCTAGTTTAAGTTTTAGAGAGTATCGGGTTCGATGGGTATGTTTGGTGGTAGTGCTCGTATACTTGTTATCATGCATAGGTTGATTTTTTATTTGTGTTGAGTGCATGTATGCGCATTTCGATGCAGACTCTATATGTATATAGGTTATAAAGGCCTAGGAGTTGTAGTTTGTGTAGTAGGGGGGCAGTATGGCTGCGCGGGGCTGCTTGTAGTAATTGGCGTATTATGCGTTTATGTATGTTAACCAGGGGCTACTGTATATATTTTTTTGTTTTATATTGCGTGCCCCATATACTTGGGTACAGATGTTTTGAGGTATGGGTAGGTAGGAGTTTATTGGCATAGGCCAGGATCTGGACCATAGGGTAGATTTTAGCAATTACGTTATGAATTTGTCGGTGGTGTTTTAGGTTTCTTCTTTTTCTTCTTCTTCTTCTTCTTCTTCTTCTTCTTCTTCTTCTTCTTCTTCTTCTTCTTCTTCTTCTGTCCTATTGGTGAAGTAAGAGGCAAAGAAGGCAAGGGTGCTATCCAGAAGTTATGCTTGAGTTTATATATTAGTTTATCGTGTGCAACAGTATCATAGGCCTTTGAAAGGTCTATTTAAAGAGCGAGGACTAGGTCCTGCTTATTCTCATGTGCTATTATTTTATTTATGATTGTTTGAAAAGTCATAGTTGTGGATGAGTTAGGGCGGAAGGCATATTGGGTATGTGATATAATATAATGGTGAGGAGGTGCGTCATAAGTTGATTATTTATTATGGTATCAAAGATTTTTGCAATATTAGGTAGCAGTGAGATCAGGCGGTAGTTGTTAGGTATGCTGCTATCCTTATGTTTATATATTTCTATTACTTTAGTTATTTCCAAATGCGTCAGGGTAGTGCTTATCGTCTACCGCTTGATTAAACAGCGAAACAGAAATGGAGAAATGTAAGAAAATATGAGGGGAGGAATAGAGAAAATGATAGAAAGAGTGGCTAGATATGATAAGGAGACCAAATGAAGGAAAGAAAAAAGAAGATATGAGGGGAGAAAAACAGGATAAATACAAAGATAGAACCTGAGACTATATACAAAAGAAGAAAAAGGAACTAAAGAAAGCTAGTGAGAGCGTCGCGGTGTGTCCCAAAGGCACCGCTTTGCTAAGTCAGTGATACGCGCAATGCCGCGCGCAGTTTCAGCCGCAGACATCGCTCGAAAGTAAGGAAAGAGGCCACGGGGGTTGAAAGGAAAGTCATCAAGCATAGCATCAGCGAGCATATCTTGCGCGGCAGGTAGCCCTCTTACAGCGCTTCCGTAATATGCTTGCACCTTGCGTAAGTATCCCAAAGCTTCACAGCCAAGCACCAGCAGGTTCAAGAACCCGCGCGACTAGGGTCGTGTAGGACACTGCAGCAAGGTGGTCATACGTGCTTGATCACCTCACGTTGAGAAGCTGTGATGTTTGAGCAAGGGGGAAGCGAAACTGACATCAATAATCGCATCAGGAGGGGTGATTCTTGCAGGATGCCACCACACACGAAGATCGGGATGCTTTCTGGTCGCATCTTGAAAGTAAAGATGGTCAGGCTCGATTTCGACGACTGCCCCACAGCGACGAAGAAAAGTAGCCAACATCTTGGCGTATCTGTCATGCCCTGTTATGATGGCACCTCCAACTACCGAACAGGTGCGAATGAGGAAGTGGTAAGTAGCAGTATCAAGAGTAAGTAGCTGCTGGCACGCAGGACAATTTACACCAGAGATAGGAATATCTTATATGAGGCAGCCTGGCAGCCTGGCAAGTAGAGCAGCTTCAATCTGAGTGTCAGTTAGCAAGAGCTCGGGGTTAACTGGAATGGTAGAGAATGGTAATGCACGGGCTCCCTCCTGAGCAGCCGATAGCATTTGCGCAGGGAAACCTGGACCAAGTTGATCTCTTCCCTGCTCAAAGAGCCGATCACGCAGCGTAGATAGACTGTGTTAGTCTGCTCTGTAGTTGCGAAGGCGGGATAACTCCAGGCCTGAGTAGAGGCCTAAGGAAGGCTCTTGGGACACCACTTTCTTCCAGAACATCACAGCAGTTGATAAGTACGTCACTATTAGTACTGAGCAAGCGTGGGGGATCTTGATTCTTCTTGTTGTTGTTGTTGTTGTTGCAGTGAGGATAGGTGCGAGGTAATCTCGCATATCTTCTTCTTCTTCTTCTTCTTCTTCTTCTCCTCCTCCTCCTCCTCCTCCTTCTTCTTCTTCTTCTTCTTCTTCTTCTTCTTCAATGAGCGCGAAATAATTCATGAAAAAGAAACTCGAAAATAACTAAATTCAAAGGTAAAGGGAAAATATCAAGGGAGAATTATATCAAAAAAAGACTAAATATGATAAAGGAAACAGAAAAGGGATTACATACATGCATGCATATGTACGCACATATATACATACAAACATACTTGAACTAGCCTTGCCATTATCTCCCCCTGTACAATTTTTTTTCATGCAATAAGGAAATGAAAGAAAGAAAGAAAGAAAGAAAGAAGGAAGGAAGGAAGAAGAAGAAGAAGAAGAAGAAGAAGAAGAAGAAGAAGAAGAAAAGAAGAAAAAGAAGAAAAGAAGAAAAAGAAGAAGAAGAAGAAGAAGAAGAAGAAGAAGAAGAAGAAGAAGAAGAAGAAGAAGAACACCTTTATCATATATTTTTTCCTTTTCTGCCTCCATATCTTATTTCCTTTCTTCATTTCGAATGCTGTCTCCGTATCATATCTAGCCTCATCGATCTCATTTCCTTTATTTCTCCCCTCATATTTTCTTTTTTTTTTTTCCTAATCTAATCAAATGTAATGTAATCTAATCCAATTGTAATCTAATGTAATGTAATTTAATATAATGTAATGTAATTGTAACATAATATCTAATTGTAATCTAATTGTAATGTTATGTCATGTCATGTCATGTCATCTAATGTAATGTCATATGATGCAATGCAATCCAATACAATACAATCCAATGTGATGCAAGGTGATGTAATGTGATGTAGTGTGATGTAATGTAATGTGATGTTCTGTGATGTAATGTAATGTGTTGTAATGTAATGTAATGTGATGTGATGTAATGTAATGTAATGTAATGTAGTGTAGTGTAGTGTAGTGTAGTGCAATGCAAGGCAATGCAATGCAAGGCAATGCAAAGTAATGCAATGTTAAGTAAGCAATGTAATGTAATGTAATGCAATGCAATTTAACGTAATGTAATGTAATGTAATGTAATGTAATATAAAATGTAAAATGTAAAATGTAGCATGTACTGTTATGTACTGTAATGTAACGTAACGTAAATGTAACGTAAATGTTATGCAAATGTAATGCAATGTAATGCAATGTAATGTAATGTAATGTAATGTTCCTTCTTTCCTTTCTTCGCCTTTTTTTGCATTCATTTGCTTGCTTGAATGCATGCATGATTGCGGTTGCTTCCTTGCATTTCTTGAAAGACTGTTTGTTATTGTTGGCTAGTTTGGACAGGCTAGCGATGGATCCTACTCGATCGCTTGACGAGTCCGGGGCGCCCCTCTTGGAGATGGTAAGATATATATATATATATATATATATATATATATATAGAGAGAGAGAGAGAGAGAGAGAGAGAGAGAGGGAGAGAGAGAAGAGAGAGAGAGAGAGAGAAGAGAGAGAGAGAGATCACGGAGATTTTTTCACCCCTTCTCCAGCAAACGTATGTAAATATCTATCTATGTATCTATCTACCTATCTATCATGTATCTATCATGTATGTTATATTCTATTATGTACATAGATGTATATGCGTGTATGTATGCATTCGCGCATCCATAATTGTGTGTGTAACTGTACGTATTTATTTTAGCGCATGTGCATACGTGTGTCTTTACGTATGTATCATGTATCTGGTATCCAGACCGTCATGAGGATCACTCTTTTGCGGTAGGCAAAGTCAGGCTTCTTGGATGCTTCCTCATCCGTAAAGCAGAGCAACTTACCAAGCCCGGTCCCGGAACAGGGCTCGCAGGACGCGGCGGGCGAGGCCGTGCAACATGCAGAACAGGCAGCACCCCCGCAGGA
>WBZZ01005649.1:112500-157500 GCA_019918135.1 Paulinella micropora
TCTATCTATCTATCTATCTCTGTTTGTCCATCTATCTATCTATCTATCTATCTATCTATCTAGTCCCTCCCGATGTAAAAAAAATTGGTGGAGGGGGGGGGGGGGGGGCGTTGGCAATGAATACCAACCCTCCTAGAGCAAACTGCACCACATGCCAGTTAGCTTCGCAAGGCTGCACCATTGGTAGCTGTACTTGGGTGTTTCCTTTGAGCTCTCCTAAAAAAGGTACTTACCTTGCACTTTATGCTTGGTAAGTGGATCCCCCCGCTGGGGGCGAAGCCAGGAAGGCGAAGACAGGCCTGAGCCGAGGATGCCTCCTGATAGGACGCCTATGACCTTTGGCTATGCGACGCTCCTAGATAAACACACTATCTATCGATATCTATCTATCTATCTATCTATCTATCTATATCTATCTATCTATCTATCTTCTGTCTATCTCTATCTATCTATCTATCTACCGACCTACCTACCTACCTACCTATCTATCTATCTGTCTATCTGTCTGTGTATCTATCTATCTAATCTAATCTAATCTAATCTAATCTCATCTAATCTAATCTAATCTAATCCTATCCTAATCCTAATCCTAATCCTGATCCTGATCCTGATCCTGATCCTAATCCTAATCCTAATCCTAATACCAATACCAATACCAATCCTAATCCTAATCCTAATCTAATCCTCATCATCCTTATCCTCATCCTCATCCTCATCCTCATCACAATCCCATCCCCATCCCCATCCCCATCCTCATCCTCATCCTCATAAATAAATAGATAGATAGATAGATAGATAGATAGATAGATAGATAGATAGATAGATAGATAGATAGATAGATAGATAGATAGATAGATTAATAGATTAATAGATTAGATTAGATTATATTAGATTAGATTAGATTAGATTAGATTGGATAAGGATAAGGATAAGGATGAGGATGAGGATGAGGATATCTAACTATCTAACTACCTACCTACCTACCTACCTACCTACCTATCTATCTATCTATCTATCCATCTATCTATCTATCTATCTATCTATCTATCTATCTATCTTCTATCTATCTTATCTATCTATCGGACTAGTGCCCAATCCCAGCCCGCTACCCAGTCGCCGATTGGCGGCGGGGTGGAATGGATGCCTATGTCTTCGGATATGCAGAGCTGATAGACCAAACGTATCTTATCTGTCTATCTATCTATCTATCTATCTATCTATCTATCTAACTGTGTTGTCGTGTCCAGGTGGATGTCAGTTAAGCCGGTCAAGAAGTGGGATCCACAGGTCATGCTGCATACTACACAGCCTGGCGCCGCGACTGCCTTCTGTCCTAATGCCTCTCATTGCAGCTGCCTGCGCGGTCTTCACAGCTCCCTGCTTTTGCTGCACAGGACTTTAAGGACACTTATCGCACGTTCCACCCCAACGATATCTTGTCCACCTGGACCTTCTTCGACGTATGGCAGCGCCCGCTCTACAACCCGCTCAAGCCCAACCTGCTCTACAACGTCGACCACGGCTTCCGCTCTGCAGCCTTGCGTAAGGTAAGCTGCCTAGCCCTGCTGACAGAACCGTGCCGTGCCTCGACCTGCTTAAAGGCATACAACCATGTATATTTTTTTACAAGTACATATATATCTTGACAAACGATTGCGCAAGCTTGGCGTGCATGTAAGGAGGCTTTGCCGGTGGTGCAGGCGGATGCGGAGTTCCGCGCAGACCTGGCCAGCAACGAGAAAGAACTCGTCGCTAAGAAGCTGAACCTCATTCCACTCGGAGAAATCATTGTTGCCTTGCACTTCTAGCCAAAGAGAGCCTTGTATGACAGTATTACTTGGATTAGAAGTCCCCACAGCAGTCATGGGCATGGGCTCTGCGTGTGGTGATGGGGTGACCTCATTCTGATGGGGTAGAGATTGATCCCAACCAACTGAGAACATCTCTTTCTTGCCATCAGTAGACGTAGCGAGAGATTTAGCCGCTTCCCTCGTTCCAAATATCCATACGTCAAAGACACTCCGAACAGTACTGTGCATAGTCCTAGCTATGCGATCAAATACGTTAATACACAATAATGCATTCATACCCGAGAAATACTACTTGTGTCCCTCTTTCACCTCTCACAACGTTGCCAGTTACCTTGCGTTTGGAGTCGGAAGTATAAGGCGTGAATGGGAGCTGTGAGAAGAAAAAATTGGGGATTGGAAAAAAAATGAAAGAGCAGCAACTGCAAGTCCAAAGAGGGCTATACGCTAATAGAGTCAGCCACACGAGACGGCATGGAGAGTAGATGTAGTGTTTTGTAAATTGCCTACTAGTTATTACGCACTGACTTCATTCATCGTCATTCAAGAGGCAACATTATCCAACGTTGTATCGTCTCCATCAATCGTACATATGTTTAAACATCTATTTAAACATATGCTATTATTATTCTGAGCCATCGTCTGAAGACTCAGGACAAGAGACTCGAATGGAGTGCTCAGCATTATCATATCTCAAATATTGATTGAGCAAAATTTTCCACTTGCATGTCGCAGTCAGTGTCAAATGAAACTCTCCAGTAGTAGGTAAACAGTCTGGGTGTAAAAATCGTCACAAAGTTCATAATGTTGAACCCTATACTATTTGCCTTAAATGTCATTACGAGAAACATTGAAGTGTCAAGTCAACCATCAGCTTTGAATTGATACTCAAAAATAGAATATGGTTATCAATTCAATTGTAATATTTCGAGAAAATTTGTACCGATTTTGCGGACGGGTGTAGCCGTTACATCGGACAAACTTTTGAACTCTGAGGTGACCGCTAGTTCAAGTGTTGGTTGACTTTGAGACTTGAATGTCCGCAGTAGTATTGTATTTCAAATAGCAAAATTTATAATATTATTAATATTTTCTCAAACAGCCAACTGGTTCTGGATATGTTTTACGCAAACACTTTTAATTGAATATAATACTTGCCACCACTAACCGTAGGAATAAGTCTCTTTTGTATCTCTTGATACCTCTTTCATTTATTAACCCTTACTCCGGCAAGATCCACATTTGTGGATCTAGTTTTCGATTTGAATAAAAACATCAGTACCCGTCGCCAAATGCTATACTACGCTTGACATTATTGAACTTGAACAAGAGTTGTTGAAGCGATCTGTGAAAGTTCCGATGTCATATCTTATCTGGAAGTGACTGAAATGTGCCACTGAAAATAGGTGCCAACCATTTTTTTCGCGGGTTTTTTACCACGTTTTCGCGAAAACTTTCTGCAGGAGCAGAGCTTCTTAAGGTCAGATTGTCGTGTTTCACTGAGTCAGGGAATTTGATAAGCTTCTTTCAGTTGGTGGTATTTGTGGGCAAGTACACGTCGTTTTTTGTTCCTCCTCACTTACTCTAGCTTCCAATATTTTCTTCTGTTCTGTCAGCTTACGCTCAAATTCATGTTCCCTACTCTCAAATTCCTGTTGCAAAGCTTCGAGTCCTGCTTCGAAGCGAGTGCGAGCATGCTAGCATGCATCCTTTCGACAACCTTCTCAAGTTGAGACTTCCGGACAGTGGCTGAAACAGGCAAACACTCAGGGTCAGCGCTTTGGTTTTCAGATTGATCGTTTGTTCGGATGTTTTTGAATGTTTTTGTAGAAGAAGGACTCGGAATGAGCTTCATGTGCAGTCTGCCACCGTCATCCGCTGCCAGCATGCTTTTGTACGCTTCATCCGCAACAGTAATACGTTGGTCCGCAGCTTCAATCAAGTTCAGGGGAGGGAGTGAAGACGCCTCCACAACACGAATGTCGACTGTCAAAGCAGCTATTTTGAGCTGCCCTGGCCTGCCAACCATGCCTGCTTCGTGCTCACCAATTACGCGAACGCCATCATCTTTTCCCCCAGTGGCTAGAAAATTTTCTATCCATTCTCTTCGATCCTCTCCCTTTATGAGTAAGGGATGTAGCAAAAGTTTCTTCAGAGTCTTCTTCACATTGTCTGGTAAAATATCCAGGGTCGGAGGTGCTGGCTTGGGCATTCCTTGTGGGTTTCCATCCATAAAAGGAATCCATTCACCAAATTCTGCCAACTCATTTAAATATTTTTTCCCTCGAACCACAGGAAACCTGGAACCATCTGAACGGCGAGAATCAGACAACTGAAATTCAAAATAACGACCTTCCATAGTTCGTTGAATTCCGAGCAAGTGAGGTTGAAAGATAGATCGAAAGTCAAGAATTGATCTCAGATATATGAGTTGATTTGGCTTGGTAAGACCCTCCTTAGCGACTTTGAAAATATCAAACAAACAGACAATGTCAGATACCTTACATTTGTCCTTCACCGAACCAAAGACAGAGCTATCTACTTCGTTACCAGTGTGCCCTACGGGTAAAAAATCAAGAAAACCTAATGTCACAGTTAGCATTCACTTCAATCAAGGCTGAGTCGATGTTACCTTTTTGAACAAAAGTAGAAGTAGTAACCAGCCTGCAAAAGAAAAAAGCTATTGATTCTTGTTTTCAGCCGCTGTGTTATCAACGTGTATACGCAATTCAGCTGAACGGGAGGCCGCAAAATCAGAAGTCAGCTGCGCCCAGATCATACAAAATAGTTGAGTGAGAACAAGATTTGCATCCTTGGTGAAATGAGAAAAATGCACAAAAAAGTATTTGATGTGATTCTCCTGAGAAATGGAGAAGTTGATCCCACCTCCAAAGTTAACTTCTAACTTACTTTTCCTGTCAAAGAGCTTTTTTGGAGGGTGGTGGCTTGGAATTCCCTGCTCCAAGGTAGTCTGATCAACAGCGATGCATGATTTCTTGTCTGGATGGCGCTCACAAAATGCCTTGTCCATAATATACCAAGCATGATCTATGTCCACCATCTTGTCATGCAAATCCCGTGCCTCCATTGCAGATTTCTTCTTTTCTGGCGTCTCTGCAAACCAAATCATCGTATTTAGCTCTCCGCAGTCTGTACATCGCCCAAACTGGTCTTCACCTGGCAGATGAAGGTTATGAAAAGGATGGTCTGGATTCTCATGAACTGCATAAAACTCTGACTCACTCGGAATGTCAGCTCCTGGATAATGCTTAGCAACCCATGGTACGAATCGATCTTCGTACATCTTTCTCCACTCGGTTCTATATGATAAGTGATAAATTGGTCTGCCAAGTTTATCTCTGGAGACGCGACTGCACAGCATCATGATATCAGAAAAAAACTTAGCACATAAGTCAAAAGAATGCTTTTGTCGCTGTTTGCGGGAAGAAATGATTTCTGGTCCGAATCTTTCTCTTACACATTTTTTAAAATGTGGAAGAGATAAGCCGCCCTGTCCGTTACCATACACAAGACAAAAAGCTTCCTGGCAGACTTCGATAGGAGGGGAGTTAGAAAGGGAGAGATGAGGCTGCAAACGCTCGTCATGGTCTGAAAGCTTCTTAAAATCTCTAGCCAACAGTTTCAAATAATCGTTTTGCGCAGCCCTGGAACCAAGTGCACAATAGCCACTGCGCAGCAACATGATCTGTGATGCATTGATCTGGGTCATGCACTTCCTGGTGCAGCCACAACTTTTCGAAAGCGTATCTCTCACTAGCTTCTCGTCCTGAATAATTCGCTGCCCGGGCATTGTGTAGTAATCATGACGAAGATTTCTTGTCGTTCCATCATTTCCATAAGGTTTCCTTCTTAGGCTTTGTGTCGTTTTCTTAGGTCTTCGCGTGCGCCATCGTTTGTACTCTTGCAGTCCTCTTGCAGTTGTCAAGTCTTCGCCATCGTCTGACTCGGAGTCCGTGCACACTTCAGAGGAGGAAATAACAGGAATGGTTGAATGATCAGGTTGTTCTTGTTTTATAGTGGGTTCCTCTACTCCGGACTGCACTTCCTGATTGCAAGTAGGGCTTGGCTCCGAGTTGGCAAGAAAAGATGATACATTGCCCAAAAATCTTCCCAAGCAACCTGGAAAATTATAACAACAATGTTGATATGAGTATTAAGCGTTCAAACTAAAAAACAATATATTTTTGTGTTTGTGGTTCAGCGCTATTGTACTTTGATAAAGCACATGCTTATTTAGGCATACTTACATATCTGACCTAATAATAATAATAATAATAATAATAATAATAATAATAATAATAATAATAATAATAATAATAATAATAATAATAATAATAATAGTGCTTCTCTGTCAATGGCTGATGCATTTCTGCACATGCGCCTCCATCGTCTCACCCGTGAGGGGAGTACGAAGAATTGACGATAGGCTCTAATGACACCCCCGCAAGGGCAGTTCCAACACTTCCAGACGGACCGGTATGTTCAATGAAAATACTGGTCCAGACGGAGCGGTATGTTCAATGAAAATACTGGTGGCACCGACGGGAATCGAACTGGCGACAGGGCCCAGATGGTAGAACTTGACCACTGGGCTATCACGGTGTCCAAAATAATAATAATAATAATAATACTATATCTGAGGCGTACTGATGCAGCTAATGGCATATCCTCAACGGACATAAGCCTCCAATACCCTTGTTCGAGGTCCTCCACCCCCCCGTGTCAGTCTCTCGCCTGATGATCGGGGCCACCGATGGAGCTCCTGAGGGCAAGACTGCACTAAGCCGAGGTTATTCCGCAGTCCCAGCAACCTCTTGCAAGACGTCACCGAATGTGCAAGTGCATACACCAAGCGCGGTTGCTAGAGCTGCCTCGAAACCCCACCCATAACAATCTGGTGTCTGCTGGGTCTGGGCTATCAACCAGCATATGCGGAGTTTGAGATCTTTTACGCGCGCAACGACCCTCCTCCCCAGCATCTACCACCAAAGGGTTATGAGTTGGCGTCACAGTTTAACGCCTTGAGGCCATTGGGCTGGAACTCTGTTTAGCAAGTGTGACTAGGTTTTTTCATCGGGATTTCCCTCAAATATGTCACAGTCAACACTCCAAGGCAGATTTACTATATCTGAGGCGTACTGATGCAGCTAATGGCATATCCTCAACGGACATAAGCCTCCAATACCCTTGTTCGAGGTCCTCCACCCCCCCGTGTCAGTCTCTCGCCTGATGATCGGGGCCACCGATGGAGCTCCTGAGGGCAAGACTGCACTAAGCCGAGGTTATTCCGCAGTCCCAGCAACCTCTTGCAAGACGTCACCGAATGTGCAAGTGCATGCACCAAGCGCGGTTGCTAGAGCTGCCTCGAAACCCCACCCATAACAATCTGGTGTCTGCTGGGTCCTGGGCTATCAACCAGCATATGCGGAGTTTAAGATCTTTTACGCGCGCAACGACCCTCCTCCCCAGCATCTACCACCAAAGGGTTATGAGTTGGCGTCACAGTTTAACGCCTTGAGGCCATTGGGCTGGAACTCTGTGTAGCAAGTGTGACTAGGTTTTTTCATCGGGATTTCCCTCAAATATGTCACAGTCAACACTCCAAAATAATAATAATAATAATAATAATAATAATAATAATAATAATAATAATAATAATAATAATAATAATAATAATAATAATAATAATAATAATAATAATAATAATAATAATAGTAATAATAGTGCTTCTCTGTCAATGGCTGATGCATTTCTGCACATGCGCCTCCATCGTCTGACCCGTGAGGGGAGTACGAAGAATTGACGATAAGCTCTAATGAAACCCCCGCAAGGGCAGTTCCAACACTTCCAGACGGGCCGCTATGTTCAATGAAAATACTGGTCCAGAAATAGACCGGTATGTTCAATGAAAATACTGGTGGCACCGACGGGAATCGAACTGGCGACAGGGCCCAGATGGTAGAACTTGACCACTGGGCTATCACGGTGTCCATAATAGTAATAATAATAATAATAATAATAATAATAATAATAATAATAATAATAATAATAGTGCTTCTCTGTCAATGGCTGATGCATTTCTGCACATGCGCCTCCATCGTCTCACCCGTGAGGGGAGTACGAAGAATTGACGATAAGCTCTAATGACACCCCCGCAAGGGCAGTTCCAACACTTCCAGACGGGCCGGTATGTTCAATGAAAATACTGGTCCAGAAATGTTCAATGAAAATACTGGTGGCACCGACGGGAATCGAACTGGCGACAGGGCCCAGATGGTAGAACTTGACCACTGGGCTATCACGGTGTCCATAATAATAATAATAATAATAATAATAATAATAATAATAATAATAATAATAATAATAATAATAATAATAATAATAATAATAATAATAATAATAATAATAATAATAATAATAATAATAATAATAATAATAATAATAATAATAATATGTATGTATGTATGTATGTATGTATCGTCAGCCAATTGCTGAGCCAAAAGGCCATGTGCATCCAGTCCTCCATTCCATAAGGAAAGTCTCCACACCAATCGATGGAATAAAGGAAGTGACGGCATAGAACATTATTCTAGGAGCTTTATACCAATCAGCCCATGGAAAGGGACCGATGGCCTATGTACTCCCTAATAATAATAATAATAATAATAATAATAATAATAATAATAATAATAATAATAATAATAATAATAATAATAATAATAATAATAATAATAATAATAATAATAATAATAATAATAATAATAATAATAATAATAATAATAATAATAATATAATAATAATAATAATAATAATAATAATAATAATAATAATAGTGCTTCTCTGTCAATGGCTGATGCATTTCTGCACATGCGCCTCCATCGTCTCACCCGTGAGGGGAGTACGAAGAATTGACGATAGGCTGTAATGACACCCCCGCAAGTGCAGTTCCAACACTTCCAGACGGACCGGTATGTTCAATCAAAATACTGGTCCAGACGGAGCGGTATGTTCAATGAAAATACTGGTGGCACCGACGGGAATCGAACTGGCGACAGGGCCCAGATGGTAGAACTTGACCACTGGGCTATCACGGTGTCAAAAATAATAATAATAATAATAATAATAATAATAATAATAATAATAATAATAATAATAATAATAATAATAATAATAATAATAATAATAATAATAATAATAATAGGCTTCCTCAGACTATAGCATCAGATCCAGATCCTGGACATGTGCCTCCATTGGGTCACCGGGGTCAGCCGATCCCAACGCATTGTCAGAACACCAAACAGACATAGCAGCAACAGCAACAGCAGGGGCAGATGGGGGCTGTGAAGTGCATGAAGAGCTAGATGCGAGGGTGTTAGCTGAAGAGAAGAACTCGGAGACACTACGCTGCGCTCCCGAACCCCTCTCTCTAGCCAGGACGTCCACACTGCGCGGACGGCCGCGCCACGCAACATCAACGTCACTTGGGGGAGAGGGTGGGACAGAAGCTGATGGAACCCCTCAGTGAGGTCAATCACCTCCTCACCCCCATCATCCACCCCAAGCTCCTCCCTTTTACCCTCCCTAGCAGACCAACACTCAGACACATATGATCCAAACAACACATCCAACTTTGGAGGGGGACGCAACGCTGTAACCCCTAACAACGCAGCAAGCCTAAAGTTACTGCGGAAGCGCGACTTCCCCTGAAAAAGCTTACAAAACAATCGTGATTGATCCACCGGCGACATATCATCCCAACCCTGCCGCACAGAGCCCTCCCGCTCCCGCCCAAGCAACACATCCTCCACCACAACCTCACCACCTACGACCTCACCACCCTCCTCACTCCCTCCATCCCCCTCAGCACCCCCCACAGCCATGCCACCGAGCCTCTGCATACTCAGCAACAGCTGCTTACGTCTCCCCTCATGCATGGGGCAATCCCATAAGAAGTGCGCAAGGGACTCATTGACATCATCATGACAACAGAAGCAGCGAGGGGACATGCCACTGACCAACTTGCTGCGGTACAACCGAAGGCGGTTGTTGCAGCTGAGCAACCTTCTCCGAAGCAGATTATAATGCGCATCATCAAGGGCTACCCATCTTGGGAACTCCTTAGTTCCAAAGACTTGTCTTAGGATGACTCGCAGGCCATCAGTAAGATCGCTGCCTGCCTCTCGCTTGTCCCACATCAGTTGCTGCACCATCTTGACGTCCTGCTGAAGGGCCCACTTATCCACAGTCGAACACCAACCCTCGAGGTCCTTCTCTGAGCTATTTAGGAGCTCCTGAAGCCCTTGTTGTAGATCCATTGAGTCCCTGATAGCGCCTTCGGCCTCCGCAGTCCAGTCGGATTTGACTTGAGATGCGATGACAGGAAATCGCTTCTCCGGTAGAACACGCAGCCGTCCATAGAACTTCAGTTGCGCCGCCCGCCGAAACGCTCCGCACTCAAAGAGCGCGCCAGAAAGAGTGTAATCCACTTGCTTGTCTTAGGGCTGATGGGCGCAGCATTGCTGCCTCCAGCTTGGTGAGCTGCGATACGGGGGCACGCCAGACATCGAAGGCGTACTTCAGCTTGGCCCCCACAAGTTGATTCCAGCACATGAGACGATACCTAGCTTGTATCTCACCTGCACACCACAAAGAGTACCAACCTGCGGTGGCGACTTCAGTGACACGCGTAGCCCGCAGGGCCTGCTCCTTCCACTTCAGGTCGTCGGTGATAACCACTCCCAGGTACTTGTACTGACTGGTGACACAAAGCTTCTGGCCGCGAAACCACACCACGGGCTCACCTCGCTCCCTGATACTTGGTCGTTTCGCCTTGCTCGACGTGTAAATGGGCATGATTTCCGTCTTGCCGGGCTTCAAGTTGACTTCCAGCCGGTAATCTTCCGCGAACTTGGCCACAACATTGACCATCTTCTGGAGCTCGGTGCGACTGTGAGCGATGAGGGCCACGTCGTCCGCGTATAGAAGTGCCTTGATGTCGTTCAGCCGCTTCACATCCGTGATCTTGAGGGCACTCGCCAGCCGATCACACAGCTCATCCATAAAGACGTTGAAGAGTGTGGGAGAGAGAGGGGACCCCTGTTGGACGCCTACACCCTCCAGTACTTCGGGGGTGAGTGCTCCATCAACTAGCACTTGCGACGAAGTCTGCTCGTAGCACCTGCGTAGCGTGCGCCAGAACTTGCCCCTTACACCCAGCTTCCAGAGCCTCTCAAATAGACCATCTCTCCAAACAGACGGGAAAGCCTTGCGTAGATCGACGAACAGGACATACGACTCCCGCTTCTGCTGCTGACGCCCCTTCAACCTCTGCCAAAGGGTAAAGACCTGATCCGTAGTGCGACGCCCCGGGCGGAAGCCTCCCTGCTCTGGACGTAGCTTATCCGGGCCATCCACGAAGAGCGTTAGACGAGTAGCTAATAAGGACAGATACAGCTTACCAAGGCAACTAATAATCGAGATATCCCTCCAGTTGTCAGGATCCGTAGGATCCCCACCCTTGGGGATATTGACGATGATTCCCTTGCCCCAAGCTTTTGGAGTCCTCTCGGCTTCTCGAATCCAGTTGAAGTACTGCGTTAAGTAGCCATTGATGTAGGCGCCGCCATACTTGAGCATCTCGTTCTTCATTTGGTCCTCGCCACAAGCTTTGTGGTTATTCAGGGCACGTTGCCTTGCAAGGACCTCCTCTTGCGTGAACGGCTTGTCCAGCTCTTCGCAAGTGTCTTCACCTACTTCGTGCTCCTTCATAGCCCGGGCCACCTCATCTCTGAAGCGATCGTTCCAGTGGAACTGCCGCTTAGCTTCGGCTTCCTCCCACTCCAGCGAGCCTGCTTCTGCACAGCACTCCACCACAACAGCCGCACTTGCCGGATTTTCCCGTGGCTTCACCGAATTTTTCCGAAATTCCTCCCACCGAGCGACCTTTTCCGGCAGCGTACACGCCAGTGAGCC
This sequence comes from Paulinella micropora, assembly GCA_019918135.1. Taxonomy (NCBI): domain Eukaryota; phylum Cercozoa; class Imbricatea; order Euglyphida; family Paulinellidae; genus Paulinella; species Paulinella micropora. Next base: position 124,302 of record WBZZ01005649.1, read on the forward strand.
ATCCTCCCTTTGCACCGGCGCGGAGACCTTCGTTCTGCGTGCCCCGCCAAGCCGCTTCGCGAGTAGCCAAAAGCGCTTTGAGGATTGCTCGCGTTGACATTTGACAGCTTCTTCCTGCACTTGCTGGAAGGAGGCGGACTTCTTGGCCCGAGTTGCCTTCCAAATTTGCTTGCGGAGCCGTAGCCAATTCAGACGGGCTTCCGCATTCGATTCATCCCTCCTGTATGCTGCGTAGGCCTCCCGGCGCTGCTGAATGAGCTCCTTTAGCTCCCCGTCGAACCAATTGTTGGTGAAACGGGGTCGTATACATCTGGAGCCAAGGACCCGGTGCGCCGCCATTCGGAAGGACTGCGCCACTCGCTCGGTGACGTCATCTACCACCCGTTGGCTGTCGGCACCACCCGATAGGTCAAGCTCAGGCAGCTGATGCACTCCAAGCTTCTGTAGGCAATGCTGGAATACGTCATCGAACTTGTCGCGTAGATAATCCAGCGCTTGCTTCGCAGCGTGATCATTACCCGAGACACCAGCACCAATAAGCTTATCAACACGAAAGGACCTGTAAGGTTTCGCAGCCCGCTTTGGCCAGCGCTGGCCGCTCCACGTCAGTTCGGCCTATACTGCCTTGTGGTCCGTATCAAGATCATCTTCGCATACTCCGAACTTTGCTCCAGATGCCAAGCCAGGCGACGCGCAGATGTAATCGAGGAGGTGCTTGCCTGTGCCCATGCCGCGCTGCTCACGCCGGGACCACCAGTAGGACCCTTCCACTGGGCACGAGAAGCCGCTCAGATTTCGCAGGCCCGAAGCGACGAGGACAGCCGCGAGTCTCTTGCCGTTCTCCGAACGTACCGGTGCTCCCTTATGATCGACCTCCCCGTGCTGACCGACGATGCCCTCCTCTTTTCGGCTGCATGCCGGCCCGAGCTTCGCGTTGGCATCCGCCACCGTGACCACAAGACCTTTGGCTCCAAAAAAAGCTATAGCTGCCTGCCAGGCCGCATACGCCTCTGACGACTCTTCTTCCTGCGTTTCCTGGGGAAAGTAGCCGTTGCCCACATAGATATCCTGAGCGCCGGTAACACCCGAGGCGATACGCAGCCACACTTGCTGCCGGTGGTCGACGGGGGCTGACACCAGGTTGCAATACGGACCAAGGAAGTTAGCCACCGCGAATAGAACCCCACCCTTGCAGCGATTTTTCTCGCTGACCTCCGCAGGTTTTCCAAAAATCCGGAATCCATCCAGGCTGCATTTGGAAAGTTGCTTCTTGCCCATGCGGTGCTCCTGAGCCCCGATGACTAGCCAGCCCTCGTGCTTGTAGAATGATGCCCATTCCGCCGTGCCTACGTTGTCGTATCCCGTTTTACCCTGCCAGTTGTGACTCGCGACGAGTAGCTTGAAGCCGGTATCGAACTGCTTGGAGCGGTGCTTCTTGGCTCGTTTCCGGACCCGACGGCCGCGCTTGGCTTCCGCCCTCGTGCTGCCCCCCTCTGCAGGTGCTTGCGCAGGTTGGTCCCCCACTGCACTGGCCGCCGAATGCAGGGGCACCACATGCACATCAGCACACTCAGACACACACTTAGGTGCATCGGCAGCCAATTCGAAGACACCACCTGCACATCATCGACACATTCTTCATGCAGAGGCAAGACGCGATATCCCGTCGCAGCTTCCTCCTTCCGGACCGCCGCTTCCCCACGCAGATGGATGCGAATAAGCCTTCGGACACGTTCCCTGTCCCTGAACCTGCGCCCAAGGGCCACATTGACCCCTCTGCCGAAGAATTTGAGATGTTTGAGTTGCTGCAACGCCGTCTGCCTGCTGTCATCGTCCTCGTAGACCAGCTCCAGGTGACGAAACATTCGCTGGCCTTGCCACTCCATTACCGGGACCACCAGACCAAGACCGCTCATTTTGGTGGCGATCTCCTGTAGATTGGCGCGTTCTGAGAGCCCCCAGACAATCAGATTACGCCCGTCCTTGTCGTACCGATCTACCCGCCGGTACCGTCGAGGCGGCGGTGCCATCTGCCATATAGCGCCGCTCGCCTTATGTTGAAGCGCCGACCCGTGTGCCAGGTTTGGGGAGGAAGGATGAGGCGCAGCTAAGATAGCCTCTCCACGTGGTTCAGGAATTCCGTCATATACGCGAGCCCTCATCCTCCCATCCTGGGACATCGGGCCAGAGCCCGTCGAAGAGGCATTCCCACGGGGATTGTCCAGGTCTTCGGCGATTCTACCTTGTCCCATAAGGGCCACAGTGGTAGCTCCGTGCTTCGCGTATTTGTAATCCATTGAGAGTAGTAGACGGCCAATGTCGCTGGCCATCACCGCCGCGCCTCTTTACGCCGAGGAAAGCGCCCGCCATGCAAATAGCATCGGCGGTATCTGCAACACACACTACACGCATTTCCGCCGGTGTCACTGGACGCTGCCGCGTCGCTTCGTGCCCTTCGGCGCCCGCCAGCACCCCCAGCGTCGCCAGAACCTGCCTCACGCACTACACACACTCTCCATCGCATCGCCAACGCCTCTATTCTCATGCCTTATGGACTTTCAGCTGCTCCTAACAATACACATCATGAGGTACGGGTGTCCCCGAGTGGAGCCAGATCGGACGGCGTGCCGCTGAAACTCCTTCCCCCACGTGGGTATAGAAGGCGCGAACCTAGCGGTACCTATAGGGTCTTACAGACAAGTATAGTAATCCCAGCCGAAGCTGCTCAGTTAGAAATGCAACGGTGGAGGGTGTGAATGCATGGGGCAAGGCACGGCAACGCAGCAAGGCACTGGCAAGGCATTGGGACCGACTGAAGCCCCTCTCCAACGTGCGCTCATCATGTGTTCCAGTTAGGCAACCCCGAAGAAGCGAAGATAGGGAGGAGACAAAACCCAGATAGGATGAACGATAGGATTAACATGAAGCCGAAATGGAGCCGAGTTGGAACAAGTCAACTCGCCCCATCTCGGCTCAATGTGAATCCTATCTTCAACCCATCTCGGTACTGTTTCCTCCGAATGCTCACCTCAACAAGATCACCAAACCGGAACTGGAAGCCCCCAGGCATTTACTCGGCAGGAAATTCGGCGAAAATGGGCTAACCAGGAAACCAGACCCAAACCAACAGCCAAGAAAAACGAGCCAACCAACAATCCAACAGACAACCCCACAACCTGCCTGGCCGAACCCCTACCGAATAAATGCCCAGTTGAGAGTTGCGCATATCCCGGTGACCGCCCTCCCCAAGCGGTCACCTTCGTGGGGAGAGGCCCAACCACCTCCTCTTCCCATGGAGTGCCATCTTGTGCACCCCTCCAGAATAATAATAATAATAATAATAATAATAATAATAATAATAATAATAATAATAATAATAATAATAATAATAATAATAATAATAATAATAATAGTGCTTCTCTGTCAATGGCTGATGCATTTCTGCACATGCGCCTCCATCGTCTCACCCGTGAGGGGAGTACGAAGAATTGACGATAAGCTCTAATGACACCCCCGCAAGGGCAGTTCCAACACTTCCAGACGGACCGGTATGTTCAATGAAAATACTGGTCAGAGACGGTATGTTCAATGAAAATACTGGTGGCACCGACGGGAATCGAACTGGCGACAGGGCCCAGATGGTAGAACTTGACCACTGGGCTATCACGGTGTCCAAATAATAATAATAATAATAATAATAATAATAATAATAATAGACTTATCAGTCAATTGGCCTTTGATCCTGTCGGACATGTGCCTCCATTGGTAGCACGGGACCGTTCGGTGACGCGGCTCCGCTCCAAAGACTCGACTGGCAGTGCAATGTGCAAATGAGCGTGCTGTGCATGTGCAAGTGGGTGCAAGGAGTGAGAGGAGTTATCTGCCGAGAAGAAGTCCGCGACGCTGCGCTGACCTCCACCTACAACAGATCTAGCCAGACATTCTACCTGACTAGGCCTTCCCCTCCTTCTACCCACCTCCTGAACGACCGTGAGGTCGATCACCTCCTCCTCCTCCGCCCCCTCTGCCTCCCTGGTCTGCGCCTCCAACTCCTCCCACTCCTTCCAGATGGTGGCAACAAACCTTCCTAACTCCTCCTCCACCTCTTCTGGGACAGGGATAAACAAAACGCCGAGCATCGCCGCCATCTTTTCATCCTCCCCCTTCAGCCATTCCTCTTTGAAGAGCCTCATCTCCTCCTCTGCCTCCCGCAGTTCCCTGTGATAAAGCCCTCCTCGATTCAGCATGAGGGGCTGCCGGGCTTGCGCCTCATCGATAAACTTAAACAGTGCCTCACGAGAGCTCGCAAACGTTGGGCAATGCAGCAGGAAGTGACGTAACGACTCGTTAACCTCAGTGCCACACAAGGCGAAACAGCTTGAGCAGTCCGGCGAGCATGAGCCAAATTTGGATCGGTAGAGGCGAAGGCGATTGTTGCAGCTCAACAATCGCCTTCTGATAAGGTTGTGACTTCCCCCCTCCAGCGCCCGCCAACGTGGGAAAGCAGAGCGGGAAGACATCTGGCTAAGCAGCACCCTAAGCCCATCAGAGGGCTTAGCCTGCCGCTCCCAGCCAGCTACTTCCTGCCGGACAGACCATTGCTTTACCACCTCGTTCCAGTTCGCCAGAGCGGCCCGCCAGTCCTTATCATCTACCGTGCCATCTTCGTTCACGACCCGCTTGAGCGCATCCAAGCCCTCCCGCAGCCTGTGATCTGCTAAGATCAAATTTTCCGTATCTTCCTTCCATTTGCACCGACCCGTGTTGTAAAGCCTGCGTGTTAGCGCTGTGTTGCCCAGTAACTCGATGCGCCCTAGGAACCGAAGCCGGGCCGCCTTGGCAAGGATGCTAAAACTCGGCGTGCGGCCTAAACCCCTGGTGATGCAGCCGCTTGTGCGCGTACCAACACCCAAGATGACCCGCAGGGGCGCTACCAACGCGCCCTCCAGCTTACTCAGCTTGTTGGCGCCCGGCAGATCCCAAAAAGCCGATGCGTAAAGCAACTTTGCGCCAACCATTTGCTGCCAATTCATCAGCCGAAGACGCGCTGGAACTTCGTGGGCAATCCAGAGGGGGTAGCAGGCAGCCGTTCCCGCTACAGTGATTTCCGCCGCCCGCTTCGCTTGCGGTTTATCGGAGAGGGTGTCCGTGAGCAGAACTCCCAGGTATTTGTAGTGGTCGGTGACGTTGAGAACCTTGCCCCGGAACCTCACGCATGGGGGCGACTTTTTTGACTTGGCGTGCCCGTATATCGGCATGACTTCCGTCTTGCCCGGTTTCAGGTTGATTTCAAGCCGATAGTCCTCCACGAATGTCGCCACGACATTTACAATCTGTTGAAGCTCCGTGACACTATGCGCAATTACCGCAACGTCGTCGGCGTAAAGCAGGGTCCGTATGTCTTCGATGCGGTTGAGGTCCTCGATCTCCAACTCTTTCGCGATTCGGACCGTTAGCTCATCCATGAAGACGTTGAACAGCGACGGTGACAACGGCGACCCTTGCTGAACTCCCATCTCTTCCAGCACTTCACCAGTGAGTTCGCCATCGACTAGCACTCGCGATGACGTTCTTCGGTAAAAACGCCGCAGAATGCGATAGAACTTGCCCTGTACCCCCATCTGGGTTAGCCTCTGAAACAACCCGGCCCGCCAAACCGTAGGGAATGCCTTTCTCAGATCCACGAACAAAACGAAAGAACGGAGGCCAGCTTGTTGTCTAAGGCGCAGACGCTCCTTAAGGACAAAAATCTGGTCCCCCGTACTACGTTTTGGCCGGAACCCACCCTGCTCTGGGCGAAGCCTGCCCGGCTGATCGATGAAAGCCGTAAGCCTCGCCGCCATAAGGGACAGATACATCTTACCCAGACAGCTCAGAATCGCGATGTCTCTCCAATTTTCCGGATCGGTTGGGTCGCCTCCTTTTGGGATGTTGACGATAATCGCTTTGCCCCAGTCGCTGGGGTGTATTCGCACGATTTCAACCAGTTGAAGAAGCGCACCAGAAAGCTCACAATCCGCGTGCCTCCGTACTTGAGCATCTCGTTCTTGATCTTATCCGGTGAGCACGCTTTGTGATTCTGGAGATTTTCCTGGCAGAGCTCCACTTCCTTCTCGGTGTAATCATAGTCCAGCGGGCCCGTCTCAGTCCGGATCTCCTCGGCTTGCGCCATGGCCTCGAATTGGTCGCGCAGGTTGTCGTTATACTGGAAGGTTTTCGCGGGCCTTCCGCTCGGGCTCAATCCGCGCTGCTTCCTCATCAGAACCGACTTCCTCTACACATGCATCCTCCAAAAACTGGTTTTCTTTGGGGACCACCATACGTCGGCGGTATTCTTCCCATTCTTGTAGTTTTTCCCGGAGTGTGCATGCCAGAGTGCCATCGGGCTTCCGAACAGGAGCAGAAGCGTTCGACCGCCGAACCCCGCCCAAACGCTTTGACAGCTTCCAGTACGTGGCCATGGTAGCGCTCCTGAAGTTGGCAGCGGTGTCATTCTGGACCCGCTTCCACGCTTGCTCCTTCTTCTCCTTGCATAACCTTCTGACCGCCTTCCTCGCTTCTTTATATCTTTGCCAGGCCTCTCGGTTGGCCTCATTCCTTCGCCAGAGGCCGTATGCCTCTCTCCGTCGCGCAATCGCTTCCCTAAGACTCTCATCAAACCATGCATTAGTAAACCCTGGCCTAATCACCCGAACTCCCAAGACCTTCACGGCTGCGCCCGTGAAAGCTCGGACCACTAAGCTAGCGACCCTATCTACCTCCTGCTGAAGCTCATCCGGGTCCTCCACTGCTGATAGATCTGGGAGGCCATCTGGCAACAGCCCCGATATACCAGCTGCAAAGGTCTCGTCGTACTTCAACCTAAGCTTAGACAGCTCACTCTCCTTACCCTCAACTACCCTGCCTATCAAGCGCTCTGCCTTGAATGCTTTGTACCTCTTTACCTGCTTTTTGGGGGGTGGCTGTCCCCCCCAGACCAGTTCCGCCCACACAGCTTTGTGGTCGGTATCAAGGTCTACCTCGTCGACGCCGAAGCTCGCCTCCTCCGCCAGCTCGGAAGAGACGCAGATGTAATCCAGCAGATGCCTTCGTCCACCTACATTTTCCTGCCTAGACCACCAATATTTGTCCCCCCGTGGTTGCGAAAACCCACTGAGATTGCGCAACCCCGTGGCAACAAGCATCGCAGCCAGCAACTCACCATTCTCACTCCTAACCCCTCTACCCCTCTCATCTATCTCGCCAAAGGGGCCTACCACTCCCTCCTCCCGCGCTATTCTGGCGGGCCCCAGCTTAGCATTAGCATCACCAACCGTAACCACATGACCTTTGGTGGCGAAGTAGGAGACGGCCGCCTGCCACGCCTCATAGGCTGCAATAGATTCCTCTCGTTGATTTTCTTGGGGGAAGTAGCCGTTGCCGACGAACACATCCGACGCCGTCGCGCTCCCAGACGACAGCCTCACCCACAATTGCTGTGGGTGTGGAACAGGCGCCTGTACAATGGTAGCGCACGGTGCCAGATAGTTGGCCACCAACGTCAAGACTCCCCCCAAGAGACGCGAGCCCGCACCAGTTGCAGCCGCTTTGCCGAGGACTGCGAAGCCGTCGACTTGGAGCTTCTCCACCTTCTGCGACGATAGGTTGTGCTCCTGGACTCCGACGATCACCCAGCCTCGCTCCTTGTAGTGCTCCGGCCATTCCCCAAAGCCTGGGCTATCCACACCCACTTTGCCTTGCCAATTATGTGAGGCCACCCTCAGTGGGAAGCCTTTCACAAATTGGGAAGAACGAAGCTGGTGCCGATGCCTGCGCTTCGGTTGAGCCCGCCTGGAGCCCTCCACCACCCTCCACGGCCCATCCTGCACCCTCCGCCCCAGCTCCTCCAGCTCCCGCATCCCGCCCCACTCCGCCAAGGGAGATTCACCGCTTGAGGCTTCGCCCTGGGGCTCGTCGACTTCCACGTCGAGCACCCAGTAGCCAAACCCCTGCTTGCGAAGCTCCCTCTGCATCTCTACATACTGGGCACCCCCCCGTGCAGCCCGCTGCTTCTCTCTTTCCCGGAAAGTCCTACCCGTCGCAACGTGAGCCTTTCCCGTGAAGAACTTACGCTCCCGCAGCAGCCGCACCATCTTCTCCGCCTCCTCACAAGACGCACATTTAATCCGCAAATGCCGCCCGCTACCTCTGCCCGCGAATTCCACCTCGACTTCCCCGAGACCGAGAATTCGGAGCTCTCGCGCCATGACCACTGTCTGAGAGACATGCGATAGCCCCCATACTATGCAACATCTCTTATCCAGCTCATTTCGTATCTTCCTCCGCCACCTCCTCGGTGGCGGTACCGCTTGCCACACGCCGTGACCAGACCTTTCCGGACGTGACTTCTCTTCCGAGGTTGGGGAGGGTGATCGAGATGCAGCAGGATTGCTGGCTCTACGTGATTCAGGTTGCCCGTCAGGTACGCGAGCACTCGACCACCCCACCCCGGCCGAGTAGCCATCGCCACCCGCAGGCGCACTCCCACGGGGAACGTCTAAACCTGAAGGATTACCGCCTTGACCCATAGGGCCAGCACTAGCGGCCGCGCTCTTCGCATAAGAACCTGCATCCGTAACCAGGCACGAGGCAGGACCCGCTGTGCATCATCGAGGTAGATGTCGTGGCAAACCACCCTGCGTCCGATAAACGCTGCAAGTGAGTCATCTACCGAGAGCACAGAGTGTCAGGCCCGTGCACGTGTACCCACCACCCCATAACCCTCCGCCAGAGCAACCCCATGGCATCCGCAGGATGAGCACGAAGAGTGCTGAGAGAGAGGGTGAGCCAGGAGCCCCGCTCCGGTCCGTCGTTACTTTGGTCATTTAGTCATTTCAAGGCTTGTGGTAAGGTGTAGGGCCTCTCGCCTTCGTACAAACTCCGACCGACAGTAGTTTGGTTGACCATCCTTCGCGGTGACCCTCTGAACACAACCCCCTCCCCCAGTGCCCACCCCTTGTGATTCCAGAGGCCACCCCGAGCCAAGAGCCATGAGTATGATGAGCAACTCACATGAGTTACTCTCAGTAATTGGGACCCGTCTCATAAATCAATGGAACGCTTATCGTGCGCCCCTCATAGGCTCAGCCCGCCCGTGTGAAAGCTAGGCCTCGCCCAAAGCAAAGCAAAGCAAAGCAAAAAAAAAAAAAAAAAAAAAAAAAAAAAAAAAAAAAAAAAAAAAAAAAAAAAAAAAAAAAAAAAAAAAAAAAAGAGAGAGAGAGAGAGAGAGAGAGAGAGAGAGAGAGAGAGAGAGAGAGAGAGAGCGAGCGAGAGCGAGGCTGCCGTGGCTCGCCCGCAATCCAGCTGGGTGCACCTCGTCACAACCACTCATCGGCATGAGCTCATAGCTGTGTGCGACATAGGTACAAGAGCAAGAGGAGAAACAGTGTGCCAGCGTGGATGTGTGGGTGAGGCAGTGCGGTGAGGCAAAGCAGCGATGCCAGTCGAATCCCTGGAGACGGAACCTAGCATCAAAAACATCGTATAAGTCTACCCCAGGCCTCCATCCACCGAGTGGTGAGCTCGATAAAAGAAGACCCGAGTGGGGTTATTTAAAGCTCAACCCTTAAAAAAGCATAAACATGTACGCCGCCAGGAACCCAACAACAATAACATAGCAGCCAGGAACCCAACAACAATAACATAGCAGCCAGGAACCCAACAACAATAACATAGCTTCCGTAACCAGCCTTCAGGAACCCGCCTCAGTTACCCGCCCCCGTAACCAGGCCAGAGACGTGACGTACTATGCATCATTGAGGTGTCGTGGCAAGCCACCCTGCGTCCGATAGAAGCTACAAAAGAGTCATCTACCGAGAACACTAAGTGACAGGCCCGGTCAAATGCACCCAACACGTCCCGACCCTCCGCCAGAGCATCCCCATGGCATCCGCAAAGTGAGCACGAGGGGTTCTGGGAGAGAGGGTGAGTCAGGAGCCCCGCGTCCAGGCAGTCGCTACTGTGGCAGTTGAGTGATTTCAAGGCTTGTGGAAATGTGTGGGGCCTCTCGCCTTCATACCCACTCATACCGACAGTAGTTTAGTTAACCAACCTGTCCAGTGACCCACTGAGCCCAACCCCCTCCCTCAGATAACCCCCACCCCCCGCACTCACCCCGAGTGATACCAGAGGCCACCCCGAGCCAAGAGCCGTGAGCGTGGTGAGAGAGCTTCTCTCAGTAAAAGTTCCCGTCTCATGAATCAGTGGAGCACTGATTATGTACCCCTCATAACAAGCTGCCAACGGCCCCAAACCCGCCATGTGGCGGTGACACCCAACCATGTATTGGTGCCCCCCAAAATAATAAAAATAATACTATATCTGAGGCGTACTGATGCAGCTAATGGCATATCCTCAACGGACATAAGCCTCCAATACCCTTGTTCGAGGTCCTCCACCCCCCCGTGTCAGTCTCTCGCCTGATGATCGGGGCCACCGATGGAGCTCCTGAGGGCAAGACTGCACTAAGCCGAGGTTATTCCGCAGTCCCAGCAACCTCTTGCAAGACGTCACCGAATGTGCAAGTGTATACACCAAGCGCGGTTGCTAGAGCTGCCTCGAAACCCCACCCATAACAATCTGGTGTCTGCTGGGTCCTGGGCTATCAACCAGCATATGCGGAGTTTAAGATCTTTTACGCGCGCAACGACCCTCCTCCCCAGCATCTACCACCAAAGGGTTATGAGTTGGCGTCACAGTTTAACGCCTTGAGGCCATTGGGCTGGAACTCTGTTTAGCAAGTGTGACTAGGTTTTTTCATCAGGATTTCCCTCAAATATGTCACAGTCAACACTCCAAGGCAGATTTACTATATCTGAGGCGTACTGATGCAGCTAATGGCATATCCTCAACGGACATAAGCCTCCAATACCCTTGTTCGAGGTCCTCCACCCCCCCGTGTCAGTCTCTCGCCTGATGATCGGGGCCACCGATGGAGCTCCTGAGGGCAAGACTGCACTAAGCCGAGGTTATTCCGCAGTCCCAGCAACCTCTTGCAAGACGTCACCGAATGTGCAAGTGTATACACCAAGCGCGGTTGCTAGAGCTGCCTCGAAACCCCACCCATAACAATCTGGTGTCTGCTTGGTCCTGGGCTATCAACCAGCATATGCGGAGTTTAAGATCTTTTACGCGCGCAACGACCCTCCTCCCCAGCATCTACCACCAAAGGGTTATGAGTTGGCGTCACAGTTTAACGCCTTGAGGCCATTGGGCTGGAACTCTGTTTAGCAAGTGTGACTAGGTTTTTTCATCAGGATTTCCCTCAAATATGTCACAGTCAACACTCCAAGGCAGATTTACTATATCTGAGGCGTACTGATGCAGCTAATGGCATATCCTCAACGGACATAAGCCTCCAATACCCTTGTTCGAGGTCCTCCACCCCCCCGTGTCAGTCTCTCGCCTGATGATCGGGGCCACCGATGGAGCTCCTGAGGGCAAGACTGCACTAAGCCGAGGTTATTCCGCAGTCCCAGCAACCTCTTGCAAGACGTCACCGAATGTGCAAGTGCATACACCAAGCGCGGTTGCTAGAGCTGCCTCGAAACCCCACCCATAACAATCTGGTGTCTGCTGGGTCCTGGGCTATCAACCAGCATATGCGGAGTTTAAGATCTTTTACGCGCGCAACGACCCTCCTCCCCAGCATCTACCACCAAAGGGTTATGAGTTGGCGTCACAGTTTAACGCCTTGAGGCCATTGGGCTGAATAATAATAATAATAATAATAATAATAATAATAATAATAATAATAATAATAATAATAATAATAATAATAATAGTGCTTCTCTGTCAATGGCTGATGCATTTCTGCACATGCGCCTCCATCGTCTCACCCGTGAGGGGAGTACGAAGAATTGACGATAAGCTCTAATGACACCCCCGCAAGGGCAGTTCCAACACTTCCAGACGGGCCGGTATGTTCAATGAAAATACTGGTCCAGAAATAGACCGGTATGTTCAATGAAAATACTGGTGGCACCGACGGGAATCGAACTGGCGACAGGGCCCAGATGGTAGAACTTGACCACTGGGCTATCACGGTGTCCAATAATAATAATAATAATAATAATAATAATAATAATAATAATAATAATAATAATAATAATAATAATAATAAAGGGGTGGGGTGGGGGGGGGGGGGGGGCTATTTGAGCAGGTATCAATCCACATACAAACATAAACGCGCACACACCATACATGCACGTATATACAAGACATGTGTGTTTGCTTGCTAAGAAAGTCGACAAGCATGATGAGAGGCAAAAGCAGAGAGAGAGAGAGACAGACAGACAGACAGACACAGAGAGACAGACAGAGAAAGAAAACGTAAAGAAAGAAAGAAGAGAGAGAGAGAGTGAGAGAGAGAGATATGGGGAGAGAGAGAGAGAGAGAGACACAGAGAGAGACAGAGACAGAGACAGAGAGAGAGACAGAGAGAGAGACAGAGACAGAGAGAGACTTTCACGGTATTTGCGGTGATTTCCCGGAAACCTTCTCCCATGTTAGCCTCCCGTCTCAACTTTTGGCGTGTTTTGTTCTCAATGGTACGGCAGTCGAGGTGTGACGACGTCCCGCACGTCATGGCTGACGTTTCAGAAAGAAAGAAAAAAAAAAACAAAGAAAAAGAAAGAAGAATTTTTTCGTGGCGTTTGTGGTGATTTGCCGGAGACTTCTCACACTTTCTCAACTTTTGGCGTGTAATACTATGCTATTATCTCAGTGGTACGGCAGTCGCGGTGTGACGATGTCCCGCACCTCATGGCTGACGATTTACAGAGAAAGAGAGAAACAGAAAGAAACTTCCGCGGTATTTGCGGTGATTTCCCGGAAACTTTTCATATTTTCTCAACTTTTGGCGTGATTGCTATTATCTCAGTGGTACGGCAGTCACGGTCTAACGACGTCCCACACGTTATGGTTGACATTTTACAGAGAAAGAAAAGGAAAGAAACAAAACAGCGACGAGAAAGAAACTTCCGCGGTATTTTTGCGGTGATTTCCCGGAATTTTCTCACATTTTCTTAACTTTTTGGGTGTATGGTATGATCTTAGTGGTATGGCAGTCGAGGTGTAAGCATGTCCCGCACGTCATGGCTGACGTTTTTTCTCCTGCATGGCCTGATCTGCACTGGGGAGGAATGGACACGCAAGTCACTAGACAAGGTCCTGAGTATGCTACGTGTCTGTATCTATCCATCTATGTATCGATCGATCAATCAATCATGTATCCATCCATCCATCCATCCATCGATATCTCTCTCTCTCTCTCTCTCTCTCTCTCTCCCTCTCTCTCTCCCTCTCTCTTGTATTTATGATATATATAAAAAGGATATATTTTCATATTGCATATCTTTAATACTGCACAATACATCATATTTTATGTTTCTGCATGTGTTTTGTCCCTCCCTATCTCTCCTTCCCTCCTCCAACTACTACAAAGACTCTATATGTATAATATGTCTGCGCACTGCGTATCCTTAACCCTTACCCTGTCTTGCGTCCAACCTTGGACGCAGCGTTTCGACGCACGCTGCGTCCAAGATTGGACGTTACTTTTTTCACCTGGTTTTGCGGTTAAGTAAAACTAATACCCGCAAGACCAGATGAAATTCATTTGAGAAAAATTGCCTGTGAATCCAAATTTGGACACTGCGTCCAATATTAGAGGCACCGAGTAAGGGTGAATACTACACAACATATCATATTTCATGTTTCTGCATGTGGCTTGTCCCTGGTAGAGCGGGATTACGCAAGCTCTGAGCAGGTTCTCGTCTTCCCTCCTGCTGCAAGTACTACAGAGACTCTACTTCTGCCTCCTGCTGATCTGGACGGTCATACACATCATACACATACACATCATACACATACATACATACATACACATACATACATACATCACACACATACATATACACACACATACATGCACATACATACATACACATACATACATACACATATACACATAGGTCCGCACCTACTTTTTGCCCCCGGCCTACGAGTCAGGTACTTACATACATACACACATACATATGCATTGCATTGTATTGTATTATATTGCATTGCATCGCATTGCATTGTATTCCATGTATGTATGCATGTATATATGTATGTATATATGTATGTATGTATGTATGTATTTATGTATGTATGTATGTATGTATGTATATGTATATATGTATGTATGTAATGTATGTAATGTATGTACGTACGTACGTAACGTACGTACGTACCTACGTAACGTAAGTAACGTACGTACGTACATACATACATACATACATACATAGGCCTACCGATGATTGCCGCGCACGCTTTCATGCGCGGGCCGACGTACGTGGCCAGTTTTTTCACGTGATCGGTGGGTGACACGATAATATTATGGACAACAAGGAAGTTATTGACATGCCACCTAAATGGCGTACGTTTCCAGTTTTTTTCAGGTTGGCGGTGGTTAGGACATGGTATGGACAGAATTGCTGGACCTACTCTCCAAGTCTATTGTTAGAAGTAGCGTAATCAACTGCATGCTTAGGGCGAATTTGTAATAATTGAAATTTATTGCACTTGTTATTTTATATGTTCCGACGTGATGGTCATCCATTTACCATTTCACTTCAGTCTTATGCTTCCCACTCATCTCTATGAATGGCAAGTATCTATGTTCAAAAGTTCATGGGTGGAAAAAAAAAGATTGAAAGATTTATTCAGGAATTCCGCTTTCTTCAAGAAAGTTTATTCTTAAATGTTAACAGTATATATCACATTTTCAACGTTTACGATCACTATTTTACAAGAAACTTGCCACCTAGTACTGCCTGGCGTTTACTCTGGCCTTTTTCCAGCCTGAGTATCGTATTCCTGGTCTGTTGCCATTTTCTTTTTCGGCGTCACTGAGCTAATATAACGAGACATCATTCTCATCTTTTGAGGATTGTGTTTGGTTGTATTACCGACTTGTTTCTACGAGCTATCACTGGGGGCATTACCGTCCAGCAGGGACGAGAAAAGGGTTCCACAACACCTCACTCTGTGTCGTGTTAAGTCGGCAGGCTTTTCCCCTTTCCTTCTTCATTTTTTTTCATTGCTTCGTTCTGACTCTATTGTTTAAGTGCATGTGCATGGTTGCCATGTGGCAACCGGATTTCAAATACTTCAGAAGAAGAAAAAAATAATAGAATCGTGAAATTTATTAATAATACAGCTATTTCTTTCATTTTCAAGTATTGAAATAAAATAATATTTATTACAAAAGTTTTTAGTGCCCAATGTCCATTGTCTGCCGCCCCCCCTTTGAAGATGATTTTCAGCTTAGTTGCCAACTGGCAACCACAAGGTCATTAAGAGTCAGATTGATTAATACGATGGCGTTTTACATTTTTTTGAGGGATTCCGTGCTGTTTGTGCCACGAGTGACATGTTCGCCCGCCCCCCCCCACACAGCGGCACATCTGGCCCACAGGTAGCACAATAAAACATAGTGTAAGATACCTTCTTCTCTGAAAAGGCATGCAGACAAACGACACATTTACGTCTTTTTGACCTCTCCAAACCTTCGTTATAGTTGTGCCCTAGCTCCCTTTTCTTTCTCATTTTGTCTGCCATGGGTACCTATGCCGGGGTATTTGAGGAGTTGCATGCATGGGGCAAAGCTATCCTGCATGTTAGGCTGGCTTGTAATGCCCCCAACGATAGCTCGTAAAAAGTCGGTAATACAACCAAACACAGTCCTCAAGAATGAGAATGATGTCTCGTTGTATTAGCTCAGTGAAGCCAAAAAGGAAAACGGCAACAGACCAGGAATAAAATTGCATCAGGTCCAATCCGGACAAATAATACTGAAAAACAAGCTGGTGCACCTGTCACCAGGAAAAGGTACTTTTTACCGGCTATCCGGGGGGTGATGCCTACAGTACCCCCTCCCGATTTTATGACGGAAATAGCATTTTCGTCATACACCTTCTGATTTCTTTCTGCAAATAGTATGCGCTATGTAGTCATGCCACACAGCGCATCGACCCACTGATAGACGCTAAAAGACGATAAATATATCCTCATACTGCACGTCAAAGCGGATTCTCCAGCCATTCTTGTAGATTTTTGAACTCCTTCCCCTTAATCTTTTTTTTTTTTTTTTTTTCTCGGCAGTATGTCAAGAACAAACGTACTATTAATAAAAAAATACCAGCAACGTGGTGCTGTAGTACGATTCCCCCTTTGATCTCCTTCTTCTTCTTATCATTATCATCATCATCATCATCATCATCACTATTATTATTATTATTATTATTATTATTATTATTATTACTATTATTATTCACAGGGAGATCGTAAGTACATTGTCTTTTTAATGACATACCCTTGTATAAGGCGGATATCCTATGATATAGTATTAGGGGGCCAGTCCTAATAGCTATGTCCGAAGTCGAGGTGTATGTACCCGACCCTGCAATATACCGACACAAGTAGAGATTGACCGTGCTCAGGTACGACAGTATATAATCTATCGTAAAAAATAATTTAATGAAAGTTTCAGAGAACATTTCATTTTCGAGAACATCATCCCAGGACTTGGAAAGGGTCATACCCGGGAACACCATCGCTCAATACACTAGCGATCCCCGTATACGGTGTAGTATCATCGTCGATCGACCTTTCGCACTCGTATGTTGCGATCGAATGCCAAGTTACATCACTGAGTCTTTTTAATATTCATATTGATAACTGATGATGCATGATCAAATCATGATACGCCGTGGGCAATCAACCAGTTTGTTTGAGACGCATAAAAAGAAAAATAGTTTCCTTGTTACTGCCTTCGTCGTCTGGCGCGGATTTCTTTGCCTGGTGGAGGACCACCAACAAAAGTCAGATCAAACTTTGACTGTTCGA
Source organism: Paulinella micropora (assembly GCA_019918135.1). Lineage (NCBI taxonomy): Eukaryota > Cercozoa > Imbricatea > Euglyphida > Paulinellidae > Paulinella > Paulinella micropora. The sequence goes on from WBZZ01005649.1 coordinate 141,234, forward strand.
GAATGTCCCAGATCTTATTAGGGATTCCGCCCAACGATAATTCAAAAGGGACATCAGTAAGCACTCCTCTTGGCAGTGTCTGAATGGTCCACGCAGTGTAATCCTTGTCTCTGGGAGTAATTGTATCATCCCATGTCTCGAGACTTTTTGCGTCTTTATATACTGGCAGATAATGTCTTGCCTTTGGATCCTCAACCGGGTCCATACTTCTCCAGAACTGGAGTATCGGTTGTACTATTTTTGCGGCTGATGATATTTTGAGTGTCCGTGTGACACGCATCTGTCGTGGGACCGCCACGACCCGCATCAAGTATAAGTCTGAGAGAGTGTCATCAGCGACATGTTGTTCCGCTGGTCTCATCAGATAGAAAGCATCTTTCACCCATGCGATGGTTGCTATCGCATCGCCTTCCTTCCATCGCTCATGGACAATCTCAACGTTGCCCGCGTTTGGGTCAGTGTCCGTCCCCTCCTCCTCCTGGTGAACGTCCTTTGATCCCATCGACCTCATCGCCTTCCTCGGTTGGTCGTTGATAAGATCATTCCGCGCTCTCCTTAGCTGCGCCTCTGTGATCTTCTCCTTCTTTCCGATATGCTCTCGCGGAGACTTGGACTGAGTCCCCACCGCGCTTATGCGGTCAGTCTTCTCCTTACTGTCCACCTCACTCTCCTCCTTCTCAGCTATCGGTGCCCGATAGGCATCATCTTGGTCTATGCCAGCCTCCTTGTGGATGGGCGGCACCTCTTTGAAATCATCTTTCATCCGTTTTAACGCCTCCTCAACGGATTCATCTTCCAATAAGAAGGGATCATACCTAATCAGCGTTCTTACATTCACAATTTGCACCTTCCCTCTACCCCTGATCTTGTAGTTCAGAGGTCCCGTCTGTTCCATAATCTGATAAGGTCCTTTCCAGTGAGTGAACAGCTTAGAGCTGACTCCTTTCGGGACCTGAGGATGATACAACAGTACAATATCCCCAACCTGAAACTTGATCTGATCCAAGTGCGCTTGTCGCACCACTTCAGCATCAGTCTTTCGGCGCTCCGCCTCTCTATGCGCCCTGACTATTTGTTCCGCCTCCATCTTCACTCTAAGTCTCATCCCAAACAACTCATCCGCATCCACCCAAGTGTCTTTTGGGTGAAGGAGCGAAGTCGGGATATCAGGCTCACGCCCATATACTAACTGATATGGCAAGATTGAGCTCTTCGAGCCTCCTAACGCCGTAGAGGGTAGACAGTTCATTGCAAACGCAAATGATGGTGCTGCCTCGACCCATGCTCTTTGATTCTCCTTCTTCGTGCAATACATCTTTAGTGAGGCTTGGAGGGGTCTGTGTACCCGCTCGATTTTCCCATTTGCTCGCGGGTTATAGGCAGTAACATATTGCCATTTCATCCCGTAATACTTAGATAGTTTGTCGATGACCTCGTTATTAAAGTCCGAGCCTCGATCAGAACATATCTTTCTTGGTACTCCGATCTGTGAGATGATCCTATCGATCAGCGCCTCGGCCGTCGTCTTGCCGGTAGCGTCTTTGACAGGGATGATCCACACATAGTTGGTGGCTCTGTCAATAGCCGTGAGGAGGTATTTGTAACCATCCTTCGATTCTGGGAAAGGTCCCACATGATCAATGTGTATAAACTCAAACATCCCCGCATGAAGAGGAAATTCGCCAATCAGGCCGAAATTTGCCTTCAGTGGTGTTTTGTTTATCTTGCACGGGATGCATGCATCCACCGCCTGATCTATCTCCTCCTTCATCTCCTTCCACCAGAATCGCCTCGCTACGAACATGTAAGTTCGTTGTCGACCCGGATGCGCCAAAAGTGGGCAATTGTGGGCTGCGACAAATATAAATCGTCTCAGACTCTCCGGTACCCAAAGGGTCCATTTGTCCGGCTGTGACGCATAGCGACCGTGAAGGCCCTTGTACCACAGTAGACCATCTCTCCATCCCATCTCCTTCATCTGATCTTTGATCGCTTTCGTCATCTTCAGCTCATCCGGGTTCTGATATAACTGTTCTTCCAGCCGTATCCCGATTCTTTCCGGGTCATCGTCTAGGTCACTTCTCCGCTCTTGAGGAGGCTCCGCATAAACATCCTGCGTCTCCTCTTCCTCTCTTATCTTCGCCTTCGCATTCTCATATACCTCATAGGACCACTCAGCGTCCTCCTGGGTATGTAGCTCACAACATATCCCGTGATCCGGGCCTTGTGGACTGTACCGTAGACCTGTGTGGTCATATCGGACTCCACTCGCCATCTCCATCGCCTCAATGTGGCTGACCTCATACACCTTGTCAGTGGACAAGTCTTCCATCTCCACCGTGGACACCAACGCCGATACTTCTGATTTAAACTCTAGCCTAGAGAGGCTATCAGCGACCACATTTCGCTTTCCCGGTAGATGGACCATTGTAAAATCGAAACAAGACAAGAATGCTTGCCACCGCGCCAGCCGTCCAGTCTGTTCATGATTCATCAACCATAACAGGTTATGATGATCAGTTCTGACAGTAAATTGAGGTCCTCCCCACAAATACTCTCTGAGCCTCTTGAGGGCCCACACCACCGCTAACGCCTCTCTTTGCCTTGTGCAATAGTTTCTCTCTGCCGCACACAACTTCCTACTAATAAACATGATTGGGCGTAATTTCTTCTCCTCATCCTCTTGTTGTAATACAGCCCCAATCGCAAACTTAGATGCGTCTGTATCGACTACGAATTGTTTCGTAAAGTCGGACATCGTTAACACCAGTCCTCCGTCTTTCGGGTCTTATAAATAAGATCTTTGAGCGCATGAAACGCTTGCAAAGCCTCTTCGCCCCACTTCTCAAAGTCTCCAAAATCTATCATTTTCTCCAACTTAGCCCGTGTTGCACCCCAATCGGGTATAAACTGGCTATAGTATTGCGCCATCGCAAGGAATGAGTGCAATTCAGTGCGGTTCTTTGGTATCGGTCGATTCATAATCTCCTCCCTCTTCTCTTCGGATATCGAGACTCGATTATGGGAGATCTCGTACCCTAAGTATGTCACACTCGTCTTGGCAAGTTGACACTTCTTTAGATTGCACTTCAGGCCAAAAGCTCCGATGCGCCTGAATATATCGGACAAATGATCGATATGCTCCTCCATTGTGTTCGAGTATACGATAATGTCATCGACAAAGCAAAATGCATATTCTCCCGCCTTCTGTCCCCGCCTTCTCATAAAGCCTCCGTCAGACAAATCATCGTACTGACTGCTCAACATCTTCTGCATCGCCTTCTGGAAAAGTCCTGGGGCTTGCTTGAGGCCCATCGGAAGCACTTTCCATTGGTATATTTCCATACCCACCACAAACGCCGTCAGCCATCTGGACTTGTCCTCCAGTGGTATCTGCCAGAAGCCATTCTTAAGGTCAATGACCGAATAGAATTTTGCATTCCGCAGTAATCTCCTTCCTTCTTCTAATGTCGGGAGAGGATTTCTCTCTTCCTCCAGCACCTTGTTAACACGAGCATAGTTAACTGTCAGGCGCCATTCTCCTCCTGGCTTCGGCACTATTCTCGGTTGTGAGACTATTGGAGATGTTGATCTCTCAATAAAGTCCTCATTGAGCAGCTGTCTTGCTAGCTCCTCCGCTATCTTCGCCTCATGTATACTCAAATTCGCCCTTCGTGGTGCCGGTGACGGCTCCGCACCCGGTATTTTGTAAATAGCCGCAGTGAAATCTTCAGGCTTGACACCACCTGCATGTGGAGGGTCAAAAATTTCCTTGTTCGCCTCTAATTTGGCTTTTAAAAGCTCCTTCTCCTTCTCCGTGCCTACTCCTTCTTCCAATATTTTCCGCGCCGCCGCTTGAAAATCTTCATCAGACATCTGCTTATGTTGCTTGAGGGGTTCTCTGTCCTCCTCCAAGCCTAAGTCCTCTTCCGAGACATCATCTAGGCCCGTCTTTTCATACGTGACCGTGTCCGGCTCATCATCTTTACCGAGCTCCACCAGCATGTCAATGAGTCTCGCGTATTGCAAAGGAGCTTTACGGGTGTAAAAACCATCAAAGCATGTGAATGCTTGCGGTATCAATTTCAACTTGTCGAGGTCTCTGAGCTTCCGCTTGTATGCACTGCTCTGCTCACGAGTTCCCATACGACAAGTCACCACTAGCTGTTGCTTGCAAGAGGGTACCGGTATAGGATGATCAATAAGCCGGTCCCTTATTTCCTGCGCCCATATCGCCTTCTCATTATATGGCAGGATAATAGTATAAGGCTTATTATTTTAGAATAAAGTCCGTAAGCATTTCTTCACTTCAGTTAGTGAACGCGGCCACGTCGGCTCGTCACCCCAGAAATCAGTAATAAAACTTTTAATAGTTTCTGGTGGAGTATCCGGGATTCGCCCCCCGTTCTCCTTGGTTCAAACGCCTCCCTTGTTTCTTTTCCTACTTTCGCATGGAAACAGTATCCGTTAGTAATATGGACATCTGTTCCTACTCCTTCCGCGAATCTCGCCAACGACGGGCTTCTTTGTGCGACACATAAAATCTCCTCCTTTCGCTTCTCGATTAAGTCATCAATAGACTTTTTGTCAAAATGGTCGGTCCAGGACAGTGTTCCAATGGTTTGGCATGTCGGAACTGTGACAGTGCACACTTGGGATTCCCAATTGTCGGTCCAGGACAGCTCATCCGGTCTTACGACATGGGGGTGAACGTACACCTCAAGTGCCTCATGTGCGATGGCCATCGTTTTGTGATCCGTCGCTAGACTCAGCTCATAAGCCTCATAAGAGTCAGTAGCGTTAAAGGGATCAATATCGTTCTTTTCTCCTCTTTTTACTCCATATATCACTCGCCGTGCGGCGCAATCAATCACAGCCCCCATCGTAGCCCATTGGTCATACGATAGTAATATTGACCCGTGGTAACCGGGGACGACATAAAGGTCCATGCGGTATACTCGTGCGGATTTTAATTTAAAGGTCAGTGTGATGATTCCCGTGATGACCGTCCGGCTACCCACTCCCTTCAGAGTGCCAGTCGAATTTTTCATATTTCCGTCCACCCAGTCCCGGTATCGATTAAAAAACTTCCGGCCGACAATATTAATATTCGCCATCGTATCATTACCAACTTTCAATATGTTTCACAATAAAGTTCCGTATAACACAGAGCATCGGGCCTGTGTATATTGACTGCGAGAACAAGAACTTTACGTTCCAAATTTTGGAGTCTTGTTTCAACTCCTCCTTCTTCTCCTCCTGCTTCACCTCATTAACATTGTTATTATTCTGCGGTACTGGTGCGTTTACTATGTGAGCGACATTGTCTTGTGGCACTTGAGTACACACATTGTCTTTTTGCTCGCCACCCGCCGCGATCGTAGACATTGAGTCTGTTCGTGGTTGTTTGCTTGGCCGAGGCGATACGTCTGCCTTGGCCTCCTCGCCTCCATCGCAAGTCTTGCCTTCCTATTTGCATCAGTTATCATTGGTAACCGTGATGTATGAACGGGTATGAGACTACCTTGGGGCTGCAGTCTCTGTGTACCCACATTTTTGTATTCAGATTGAGGAAGCGTTGGCCCAGTCTGCACAACAGCATTAGAAAGCACTGTGACTTTAGGGTTAAACTTCACAGTCTTCTCCTTCCTCTCTTCTTCCCCCTCCAGTCATTCCACCACCTCGTAACGATTACCTTGAGTAGTGTCCGGGTGGGATGACGTATCGGTCTCCGAGGCAGTGTTGTAGGCCTGAGCTCGACCGAAATTCGGGTTGGAGCTTGCCCATGAGCCTCCTCCTCCTCTGGGTGGGGGGCTGGAGCTCGAACAGCTCTCCCTCCATAAGGGGTATATCCCCGACCTCCTCCTCTTCCTCTCTGAGGGTTCCCTGCCACCTCGAGGCTCCTCTCCATGTTCCTCCTCCTGCTCCTCCTCCTGCTCCTCCTCCTCGTCCTCCTGCTCCTCCTCCTCGTCCTCCTGCTCCTGCTCCTCCTCCTCGTCCTCTTTGAGAGGCCTTTAAGTTCTTTTGTCTCTCCCTTTCCTCCTTCTTCTCCTTCATCGTCTCCACATAGGCAATGATTGCCTGTCGTAACTCCTCATCATCACACATATTGGCGTACCAACCTTCGTTCGCAGCGGCAATCTGAATCATGTCGAAAAGGCCCGGTTCCTTGCCTTCCGTCCTGCTAACAAAATTTGCCCTTGCTGTTGGGTTCTGCCTATCATGATTGAAAGAGCAGTCTCTGTTCTCCATCTGTGCCTTACACTGCAAGCCCGCGAACCACCTCCAACATGCGGTCTTCAGGTCTGGCTCTCTCTGTCTCTTCCAACCGGCAACTCTGTTTGTGTACGTGGCCTGTGCGCCAACAGGTACACCGCCTGCCTGTGCCGTATGTGCCTCCGTGAGCGAGTCCATGTTTGAGCATGCACTCATCACTTCTTGAAACAGTGCTGACGGAGCAACGCTTTGAACCGTATTTTCGAACACGTGTGTCTCGAGGAAGTTCTTGGACTTCACTGAGCTAAACGTCGAGCATTGTTGTATGAGCTGAGTAAGCTTACTCGGGTTAACTGTGTGTAACGCCGAGAAGAAATAGAGGATGATCGACTTGCGGCCATAGAATAGCCCATAGGAGGAAACTACCTCCGTAAGGATCGCCGCCAAGCCAACAGCACTCCTCAAACTCATCGCCACTGTCTCAAAGATTTCAAATCCTATGAAAGTACCAGTGCAGAGATGCTGGTATCCATGAGATTGAAAATATGAAGTGAGTGTGGCCACCGCCAGTTCACACTGAGCGTCTAGGCCTGTTGCATTGTTTCTCTTAATCTCCTCCTTCTTTCTCAAAAACTTGTACTGTGTCAGATCGAATCCCTCCGAGACTAGAGATTGGTCAAAAACAGTAACAAGGGCCTCGTATTCCTGCGTTTCGTCGCAAGGAAAAGCCTTCATGCAGGCATTGATCTCTTTGAGCTTGCTCAAAAGCGAAGCATCAGAGTCTTTGTCTGAGCTCGTCTTGGCGTATAGCATGAGACTTGCCACTCCTCCTTTCTTCCCCTTGAAGGCATTTATGATATTTTGTCTGTCCTTCTTCTCCGTGTTTGTGACCACCACCGTAGTTGAGCCCGGGGTGCAGGGGCTGGTGGGGCAGGAGCTGGTGGGGTCAAATATGTCGGAGGGTGTGCCTTTGCACCACTCACTTTTGCTTTCATTCTCTCCAGTCTCATCGTCTTCTCGAACTCCTCATTCTCTTTCGCCTTCTTCTTCTCAGATATCACCAGCTTTTGAGCATGAGTGATAAAGGCCACCAATTCAGAAGCAGATCTGAGAAAATTATATTTCTCCACATATTGGTCAACACCTGCTTTATTGGCGACCGGTGGTGCGTTACTAAGTGATTTAAGGACAGAGTGATCCTTGGTAGGAATCCATCTCTTCCATGCCTCCTTATGCAGTAACGCACCCATCAACAGTCTGATCTTGGTCAGAACTCTGTCGGTCTTCTCTAACTCATCAATCACAGGATGAGTTTCTCCTGCTGCCTTAATGCTTTTTTCCATCTCTGCCTTCCCCTCCTCCAAGGCCTTCATTTCCATCGTAAAAAAATGAAATATGCCACTCGAGTTTTTCGAACCCAGATTGGTCTTCATTTTTGTTACATCGACTGCCTCCTGACCAGTCGCGAGGAATCTGGCCGTTGCTCTTGGGTTTGTGTACTGGAGGTAACCCTCACATCGTGGGCCGTATGAACGTTCCCAAATCAGGGTTTGAGTGTACACCCCAAAGATAGCATCGAGTAATTCAAGGTGGGTGTGTGAGTCCCCAAACTTGATATGCTGTATCTTCTTTCTCTCTTCTTGATCAGAGACCAGTTTGCCGAGGAGCTGTGCTGTGTTTGATAATAGGATATAGACATCCTTTTTAGCACGACTTTTCTCTCTTCTTTGATCCTGAGGGATCCACACATAGGTATCCTTCTCTCCCCCCATCTTGTTATCAAACTCTTTTTTAGTGAGGTCATAGTGGTCTTGCACCCACTGTTGTTCCTCCACTGTGATCTCCTCTCCATCACTATGAATCAAGTCGATCATTTTTCGTCCTCCTCCTCCCGTGTAGGCAGGTGGTAAGGGATTACCATATGCTCCTCCTCCTCCCGTCTCTTCTTGTTCAAATCCTCCTTCATCTTCGTCTCCTCCATATCTTCCTTCATCAACCCAGCCCTCTTCTACTCCTCCTCCTACTCCTTCATCTCCTCCTCCTCCTCCTTCATTCATTCCTCTTCCTCCTCCTCCTCCTGCTTCTTCTTCTTCTCTTCTTTGTTCTGCCTCCGAGAATTCACTCACTTCGGCGGTCTCTGTCGACATGATGTCGTAGTAGTAATTAACAGGAGGACAGTGTCAGCTCCTACGTTTGGTTTTTGTTCGTTTGTGTTCTGTTCCTCCTTCAGTCGACTGACTAGTGAAGAGGGAAACTAATAGAGAGGGTAGGATAAGATTCCCTGTCCTCTATGAAACACTGTTTGTATGTTTGTTTTTGTTTGAGAAAAATAGTCTTTGAGACTTTCTCCTATTTCTTGTTCTCCTTACTCAGATTACTTTCTCCTCCTTCTTTTCTATATTGTATCTAGTATGAGGCACTTGGACCTACACACAGATAGTAATAGAGAAGCTAGAAAAGCTCTCCTTGAGAAGTCGACAGTCGGTCGGATAGGTTCTCAGACCTACTTTTAGAAAACGATCAGAGATTTGCAAAAATACTCTGACGTATGTGTGAGATAATGCAGATAAATGCACAAACTAGAAGGGTAGAGTGTTGTGCTCCTGTCCCTATGCTTGTTTGTGTTTTGTGTGTGTTCCTTCACTCTTCTGTCCACCTCCTTCTTCTTGGTCTCTGTGTGAGAACAGCAAGAACGACAGAGAGCTTGTATCTGATGTCTCCTTGTGAGCACACAGATATGGATTGGGCTAGAGGGTACGAGACACCTGCTTGAGACCAATCAAATTATTTGTTTTGTGAAAGAGTTATGAGGGAGCTGTGTTGGAGTATTTGTTTTCGTCTGACGTCCCCGTGTAAGACAGGTCAGTGAAAATTCACTCTGTTGCCTGTGTGGCAAAGCAGAAAGAAATCACCCTAGTGATGTGGACTCCAAATGTAATGCCCCCAACGATAGCTCGTAAAAAGTCGGTAATACAACCAAACACAGTCCTCAAAAGATGAGAATGATGTCTCGTTATATTAGCTCAGTGAAGCCAAAAAGGAAAACGGCAACAGACCTGAGGAATAAAATGGCATCAGGTCCAATCCGGACAAATAATACTGAAAAACAAGCTGGTGCACCTGTCACCAGGAAAAGGTACTTTTTACCGGCTATCCGGGGGGTGATGCCTACATTGTGCCCTAGCTCCCTTTTGTTTCTCATTTTGTCTGCCATGGGTACCTGTGGGTATTTGAGGAGTTGCATGCATGGGGCAAAGCTATCCTGCATGTTAGGCTGGCTGGGGGCAGGCTGTGCGAGGGCAGGGATAGAATTACCCTCATTACCATGCAAAATGAGGGAGTCTGCAAGCAAAAGTTTGAAATACCCAAGCCTGGTAGTTCCTTTTGAGGCTACATACTTGGACAAAACAGACTGACTAAAAAAAAAAATGTTTGTAGGCATTCGTGATAATGAAATCAAGCAAAATCATTAAATCGGCCCTCTTCCAATCCTGCATTCCAAGGGTGAGATTGAGGGAAGAGGACCAGTGGCGCACGGCATTGAATACATCAACTGCATTAAAAGCTGAATAATAAAGGGCCACAGCCTCACAGCGGGGAACCAGAGGATCATTGACACTAAAACGGGCATCTCTGGGTTTGCCAGGCAAAGTTGTGGAGCAAGTTGCGATAATTTGCTGCTGGTTGTGATCGTTTTGATTGATTGCAAGCAGCTCCACCCCCTCATGCATGCATGTGGCTGAAGCTAAATCGCCTTTCTTAGGACCCCTCTGACTCCACAAAAGCATTTTGGGAAACCCTGAATGCGCTTCACCTGGCCTACAAAATCTAACCCCCTCTTCTTCACTTCAGTAGCTGTCTTAACAGAAGCAAACCACGAATCACCAACAACAATTCGACCACTCCCCCACCATGGTTTTGTTAGGCGCAAAGTAGTAGCAGTAGTGACCCCAAACTCATCTACTAATTCTTTAGCCTATCCCTATCCCTACCCTCCACACATTCCATGCCTATGCATATGCCTGTTTCAACATCACACACTGTATGATATTCTCTGCCAACAGGAATAGGCTCGCGGAGAACAACCATTTGGCCTGGCATACTCACCCCCGTAAATTGACCCATACTCTCATCTACCACGAGAATGTTGCCCGGGACTATAGCTTTACTTGCTGTGGCATCCACGGCCTGCATGAATGAACGAACTGGCAAAAAAGGGTCCTCATTTGCAGGGGGGCCTAGCCTAAAATTTTTCAAGATAGCATCGAACCGATTGCACCCCATTATGTTACCAAATCCATCCCCCGGAAGCCCGTCTGCACCGTGTCCTGATGTGGGGCCCAGTGTGCACGCCTACGACCTCGGTCCGCCAGAGAGATTTTGATAAGGAGCCCAATGAAGACTAAAAACTCCTGAAAGGTGAGGGCCTGCCGCAGACGGGGTTCTCGCTCCTTCTCCAGCTCCTCGTTAGTCAGGCGAACGATGGCATGAACTGCTTCATGCGGCAAGAAGTGAAGAAAGTGCCTATGAACGAAAGAGGAAAAAAAATTGACAGGGGGGTGCAAAAAAAACCTGAAATTGTATTGTAATGGGACATACGAAAAAGAGAGAAAACAAGTTAGCAAAAGCAGACAAGAAGTGTGACTTTGTAACTATAATTCCCTGAAACGACAACAAATTCAAAAAAAAAGAACAAAAAGAAAACCATTCAAAAAGTCATGGTGAATGTGAGGTTGACTGGATTTTTTTTTGAAGTGAGAGCGCACAGGGGAGAAGGGTGAAAGCGCTTACATGCAGGGTCCCGCATCGTGTGCCAAGGTGGTCTTAGCCTTATGTACAGGGCGACCAGCTCCCCAATCCATCACATGTGGACCCACGTTCTACTTCATATCATTGGCCAATAGTTTGGCAGTCTCCCCATCTACTTCTTCTTGTGAATATGGACACGGATTGTACGAGGGAAGGTTTTCTTCTTCACCTCCCTCTTCCTCAACACTGTCTTCGTTTTCCTGGGGAACAGCATCTTTCACTTCGGGTTGAGGCTTTGGGTGTTCCTCCTCCACATCTGAAACCTCACCTTTGACCTCTTCTCCCGCAGCATTGACGAAATGCAGGTCTGACCCGGCATGGTCGGGCTGGGGTCGCAAAACCTTGGAAAAGAAGAAATAGTCCTGCTTGTCAAAGTGGGTAACAAGTGCCTTTTTGTTCTTGGTTTCTTTTTCCTTCAAAACACCCAAAGCACTGATGTCCTTGTAGAGAGGTCGCCAAATTTTTTGCGTGCCCATGCATTTCCCAGCTTCTCTACAGCCACTGATACTAGTGTCACCCACCTCCATGTTTCTGCAAAAAAATCATTTTGTGGCACGGCGTTCACGCGGCACCCGTCTATTAAAAAAAATAATAACTTCAACTCAAGATTTTTCCTGAAATTTTCACACTCACTTCTCGTACACTTTTTCTTAAAGGTTTTTGACTTTATTCAATAAAAACAGCTCCGTTTGCAATTTTTGTTGCCATATGGCATCCCCATGCACTTAAACACTATATATTTCATAACTCCACCGTTACCACTTCCCTTCTAACACTTAAGCTTCACATTTCGCTCTACTAGTGGCAAGCCAGTGTGTTCTATCATTAAAACTGAAGGTGACCCTGAGTGGGAAAAAAAAAACTGATTTTTTCACTTATTAATATTAATAACTATGTATTATTAATAATATGCCTTAGTATATCTCTTTTCCTCATTTTTCCTTATCGTATTAATACTACATCCTTGCGGTTACCTGATTTTGCCTGCTTATTTTTTATATATTTCTTCCTTTATATAGAAGTTACTAATACTCACACTACTCCAAACTTCAGTAATGGCTGCTGCTGTGCTCAGCCTCTAAATTCCTTTGGGCTACAAAGGCTTTCACATCAGAGGCGTCATGTGCAGAGGGTTCTTGAAGATCTGGTTAGTCAGGACTTGGTTCACTCGCGAATCTGTTCAGGGAGATGAGAAAATAATAAATAATAAATAAAGAATAACAATAGTGCTTTCAAAAAATGAGAGAGAGAGAGAGAGAGAGCCTGAGAGAGCAAGAAAGTAGGGAGGCTAGAAGAGAAAGAACAAAGACAAGAAAGGAAGACTGAAAGGAGGAGGAGGAGGAAGAAGAAGAAGCAGAAGCAGAGGCAGAGGCAGAGGCAGAAGCAGAAGCAGAAGCAGAAGAAGAAGAAGAAGAAGAAGAAGAAGAAGAAGAAGAAGAAGAAGAAGAAGAAGAAGAAGAACAACAACAACAACAAGAAGAAGAAGAAGAAGAAGAAAAGGTGAAAAGAAATGGGACAAAATAGAAGAAAAGACGAAAAAAGCAAAAGGGAAGGAAAAGACAAGGAAACAAAGAAGGAAAGAAAGAAAAATAATTTAAAACAAAACAAAAGAAAAAAGAAAGAACAAAAGGAAAAAGGAAAATGGAAACAAAAAGAAATAGAAGGAAATGAATTGAGATAAAGAATAAGAAAGAAAAGGAAGGAGGCAAGGAGAGGACGGAACCCAGGACAAATGACGGTTAAGAAGTGTAAGTATGACAACATGCCGTGACGAAGACTGTGTCTACCTTAAGCCCCCGGGACGGATGGCTTGCGACTGAACTTAATCCATTTGAAAACACCAGTTCCTGCCCGCCAATCCATATGACTGATACTACTCCTACTCCTACTCCTACTATCAAGTAACTACTAACTACTTACTCCTGTTACATTACTTCTACTACTACTACTACTACTGCTACTACTACTACTACTACTCTACTACTACTACTACTACTAACTACTACTACTACTACTACTACTACTACTGGTACTTTTGGTACTGTGTACTACGCACTACTACTACACTACAACCACTACTACACTACTACTACTACTACTACTACTACTACTACTACTACTACTACCACTACTACTGGTACTTACACTACTAATTACTACTACTACTACTACTATACTACTACTATACTATCACTCCTCTTCCTCCTCCTCCTCCTGCTCCTCCTCGTACTATTACTACTACTAGTACTACTACTAGTACTACTACCACTACTACTACTTGCTACTGCTGCTGCTGCTGCTGCTGCTACTACTACTACTACTACTACTACTACTACTACTTGCTGCTGCTGCTGCTACTGCTACTACTGCTACTACTATTTACTACTACTATTACTACTGCTAGGCTAGGCTATTAAGGGTAACAGTTTTTTTTTATTCAGCCAACAGGAAAAACGATAAAAATAACCCGATAATGATGCAGTGTTTGCAATCATAACCGCGTTAAATTTATGTTTTACTACTACTACTACTACTACTACTACTACTACTACTACTTCTACTTCTACTTCTACTACTTCTACTACTACTACTTCTACTACTACTAGTACTACTACTACATACTACCAATACTACCAATACTACTACTACTAGGCCTAGGCCTTCGATTTAATGAAGTTAATTTAACTTAACTTCTGGCATCCATACAAATCGTTGGCTCAAGAGCTATTGATTTAACTCGATGGTGACCTACTTCTCAAATTATTAATAGTAATGAAAATTAAATTATTAAAAATATTAGGCCTACTACTACTACTACTAATACTACTACTACTAAAGAAAGCAAGAAGACACGATGCGCTCACCCTGGTATTCCTGTTGCTCTTTATCGAGCGCGAACTTGACACCTGGACAAGACATATCAGAAAACAAACGAACCACTGAAGCTACAGCCTCAACCATACTTGTATAAGTATCAAACATGTGAACAGGAGAGAGCAAAAGCGCGCAAACAAAAGAAAAACAAGAGAAATGACTCTTACAAATGTATGGCAATGTCTCCTGCTTCAGTTTTCCAAGTGAACATGTAAAAGTATGGATTTATGGCTGGGTCACGGTGGTCAAGGTGTGCAACACATTTGTTTCTGATTTCTTTGAAAAAAGAACGACAAAAGTTCGGAAATAAGGGGGTATGAACATTGAACAGGATACGCAAAATCACACTGGAACTGAACGAATAGGAAGCCGAGGTTGCTTAAGCAGACGGTAGTTACGGTAGTTGTGGTATATGCAACATGAATGCAAAAAGAACGAACAAGTTTCAGGAAAAAAAAAATTCAGGATTGAGCGGCACAGGCAAACGAAACTCGAAGTGAATGAGTGGGAATCCTAGTTGTGACTACCGTCAATCGCGCTCTTGATGGATCAGTAAACAACCATGGCTGAATTCTTGAAGTTGTGTAGAACGCGAGGTCGAGATCGAGCGATCGAGGTTGCGGCCAATTTCCTCGATCGAGGTTGCGGCCAATTTCCTCGTTTCAAAAATATTCCATTTGTCTCGTTCATTTGCCTTCTGTAAAAAGAGGGGCCGAACTTTCCATCCAAAAAACAACATTTCTTCTCGCCTTTTCTCTTTTTCCTCCTTCCTTCTAGACTTCACCCAAAACGGACTCTTCCAATCGTTCGAATAACATGTCGATGCATTTGTCTGTCTTTCCTCTGTGTTGTCCAGAACTGTAATTTGAATCCCCCCTTCTCTTTCACGAACAGACTTTTTCTCCCTTTCTCTCAACTTCACAAAGCGTTTTTGAAACCTGACTAACCTGCCACATTGTAGGCCTTCCTCCTTAAAAATGCCTCCACGCAAGCGGAAGAGGCGACAGACTGCCCACGAACAGGAATCGACAGAAGTAGATGACGAGCCAAGAAGATCCGACAAGAGGAGGCCAGGCAAGATCACTCCTAGGTCTATGACATGCAAATCAATATTTGCCAACATATCAATATCTGTGACTGCAAATTGATATGTGCATTATGATGCAAATAAATACAAACACGCCTTTTTTTATGACATCGAAACGAAATTATACAAACACACCAAAGTCTATGGTAGAGCTTGTATTTATTTATTTGATATGGTATCTACTCATTTGCGAAGTATAGACTTTGATGATTGGACATGTTTATTTGCACGTCATAGAGCATGATATGTTTGTACATGTACTTGTATTTGAATTATAAAGAACTGGATGTACTAGATCGTATACTTTTTGTATATTTATTTGCATGTCACAGATCTTGATATGTTTGTGCGTATTGGCGCAATTCAGAATTTTTATTGTTTGTGTATCTTTATTTGCATGTCACTCATGTCATAACTATGATATGATTGTACATATTTGCATTATGGAATGTGTATGTTTGTATGTGTTTGTTTGCATATCATATGCACATAAATATAGTAAAAAAACAGGGTCTATATAAATTAAATATGCATATATTCCATATGTGCATATGCATGAAAGTATATGTACATGTTTTCGTATGTATACATGAGTACATGTTTTTGCACATGTACGCGTATAGTCCTGAGCATACAAATGGAGAGGTCGAAACCAGTGCTCCAGAATCACCAGATGCTCAAGGAGAATGGGAAAACAAGATGACACCCGACACGCTGGAAAGCCAAAAACTTGCGTGGTCAATGCGAAACGTGAGATGTGTGTCTTGTGTGTTGTTTCTTGTGTGTGTTGCGTGCCTATTTTGTGTTTCTGTGTGTGTATGTATGTATGCATGTATGTATGTATATATGTATGATGTATGTATATATATGTATGTATGTATGTATGTATGTGTGTACTTATGCATGTATGTCTGCATGCTCCCAGGTTTTTTGAGTACGCAGTCTACAGGAAAAATACGGGTCTCTCTTTTATCTACCCCCTCCCCCCCCCCCCCCCCCCCCTCTCTCTCTCTCCGCACACACACACACCACTTTCTCTCTATCTCCATTTTCTCTCCTCCCGAAAGATCATCCACCTACCTACCTACTAAGTTTGCATGTTTCCTGCTCAATGATGTATTTATGTCAAGAAATTGATAAGTATATATTTTGCATGTCAAGAAATTGATAAGTGTACATTTGCAGGTCAAGGCAGCGAAACTTTCCCGGTGTTTGCGTTGGTTTCCCGGAAATTCACCGCAATTGACTGCCGGCTCACATGTCTGTGTATGTACTTGTATG